>JAKSZT010054414.1:627370-666559 GCA_026826555.1 Tolypeutes matacus
TTTAAAAAAAAAAAAAAAAAAAAAAAAAGAGTAATCTCTTTTCTACCTGCTCCAACCGGGAAAGCACAAGTTGCATGTAAACACTGGAATGGAAGGTGACTGACGTGGCCTTGTTTCTGTTGGACAGCCTTGCAATAATGTTACCACAACAGGCCTAAAATGGAACCTCACAAATCACATGCTTGGTTTTGGAATATTGGTCAGTACTTCTAATACTTGCAATGGATCTGGGGTAGTGACTGTGGAAACTGATCAGCCACTCCTCTGGACCATGACCATCAAAAAATAATCTATTGACTGGCAGCCACAGGTGTCATCACCAGTGATTTATTGCTCAATAAGAATAGTTCACCTGGGTTTACCAGAATCTACACTTCCCCGAGAAGCTCACTCATTTTTAAAAATGTTAATTTTAGATAATCCAGGTAACATTATAAATGACAGATCTAAATTTTATATTGAGAGGCAAAAATCATTACTTGTTAGGAAAGTAAATAAGCTCTGTTGCTTTTAGCTGGAAACTAATGTGCATCATTCCATTTTAAAATTCAGTACTGATTATTCTTATGCTTTTAATCATTTCTTTTATCCTAGAAAACTGTTTTTAATTTTGGAACTGATAAAACTCCATTTGGAGTATAGCACATCATTCGCCTCTGCTGCCCATCCATGCTTTTAACAACAAGGACTCCTTCTGAATGTCTTTTAATATTTTATTTCTCTATATAATTTATATCACCTTTTACTGGAAAAAATTCCTTCTAGTTTGGGATGCTAAAACTAGATAGGGGAGACAACCAACAAGATGGCGGCAGAGTAAGGTGCTCCTAGAGTCAGTTCATGCTACAGGGCAGTTAGTAATCACCTATAGCTATCTAAAGCACCTGTTTGGGGGCTCCAGGACACCAGAAGAGCATCCTGCAATATCCTTGAAAGAATGGGAGGCGGAGACTGCCCACCTGTGGAGAAAATTCATAAGTAGAGCCCTCCACGCCGGAGGCCTGGGCCCATCCTCCACTGATGGCACAAGCCACCTCGGGAGCTATTCAGCGGCTGGAATTGGAAGCTCCACTTCCCAAAAGTGTGTGTGTGGGGGAGACGATTGGGCATCAACCTCACCTACTGATTAGTAAATTTGGTGGGCTAAAGTTTAATCCTAAGAACAGCTAAAGTTTGAACTTGTCCAAGTCAGAAAGAAGTTGGTAGCCACCATTTTAACTCCACCCCAGACACGAGGGGAAGTGGATGAACTGAAAATCACAGTGCTGGTAGGGACTGGCTTCTCTCCATACAGGTCAGATTGCAGTTCTAGCATAAGTCCCAGCCCCACCTCCAGCAGGGAGGAAGCTGGGGGGACCTGTGCCAGCCTCTCCAGAAAATACAGGCCACCTCGCAGAGGCTGGTGACCATTCTACTCTGGCAGCACAAGCCACCTCAGGAGATATTCTGTGACTGGAATTGGAAGCTCCATTTTCCAAAAACAGGGGAGGAAGAGATGGTTGGCCACTGACTTCAGCTACTGAGTAGTAAATGTGGCTGGCTAAAGTATAACCCTAAGAACAGCTAAAGTTTGAACCTGTCCAAGTTGGAAAGAAGCTGATAGCCACCATTTTGACTCCGCCCCCAGCATGAGGGGAAGCCAGGCTGACTGAAAATCACAGTGATGATAGGGGCCAGCTTCTTTCACCCAGATCGCCCTGCAGCCCTAGCCTAGGCTTCAGCCCCACCTCTAGCAGGGAGGAAGCTTGCGGACCATGCACCAGACTCTCCAGGTAACCGCAGGTACATTCAGTAGGCAGACTGAATAGTTGGAAGTCTACAGGGACAGAAGCAGTCATTTTGGACCTGTTCAGCATAGATTGCTGCCTGTGCCTGCAGCTCCACCCCCACCCTAGGCAGGGGAGAAAGGGGCGTGAAGCTTCATCAATCTCTCTGAGCAACTACAGTCTAGGCCTGCACGACCTGGATTATTACACACAGCTGTGGCTCTGTCCCTTCCCCTGGCAAAGGAGAAAGTTGGGGGAAGCTGCATCAGTTTCTGGAGAAATGAGGGCAGTTTGAGCCTCCACAGCTTACAGCACCAACTACATCCTTGGTGCCTACTACACAACCAGCAAGGGAGAAAGGATAAAACAGCCCTAATGAGAGAAGCTGCTCCCAGGATAAATACATATAGTAAACCAGATGCCAACAAAAAATTACAATCCACACCAAGAAACAGGAAGATATGGCCCTGATAAAGGAACAAGATAAGCCTCCAGATGACATAAAGGAGTTGAGACAACTCATTATAGATGTTCAAACAAACCTCCTTAACAAATTCAATGAGATGGCTAAAGAGATTAAGGATATTAAGAAGACATTGGATGAGCACAAAGAAGAATTTGAAAGCATACATAGAAAAATAGCAGATCTTATGGGATTGAAAGTTGCAATAAATGAAATAAAAAATACACTGGAATCATATAATAGCAGATTTGAGGAGGCAGAAGAAAGGATTGGTGAACTTGAAGAAATGGCCTCTGAAAGTGAACATACAAAAGAAAAGATGGAGAAAAGAATGGAAAAAATTGAACAAGGTCTCAGGGAACTAAATGACAGCAAGAGACATGCAAACATATATGTCGTGGGTGTCCCAGAAGGAGGAGAGAAAGGAAAAGGGCAGAAAGAATATTTGAAGAAATAATGGTAGAAAATTTCCCAAGCTTATTGAAGGACATGGATGTCCATGTCCAAGAAGAATAATGTACTTCCATCGGAATAGACCAACTCCAAGAGACACGCTAATCAGAATGTGAAATGCCAAAGACAAAGAGACAATTCTGAAAGCAGCAAGAGAAAAGCAATGCATAACATATAAGGGATACCCAACAAGATTAAGTGCCCATTTCCCATGAGAAACCATGGAGGCAAGAAGACAGTGGTATATTTAAGATACTGCAAGAATAAAACTTTCCGCCAAGACTCTTATATCTGGCAAGATTGTCTTTCAAAAATGAGGGTGAGTTTAGAATATTCACAGATAAACAGAAACTGGGAGAGTTTATAACCAAAAGACTGGCTTTGCAGGAAATACTAAAGGGTGTGCTACAGGCTGAAAAGAAAAAAGAGGATAAAGAGGCTTGGAAGACAGTCTAGAAATGAAGATTATATCAGTAAAAGTAACTGAAAGTCTCAAGAGTGGTGAAAATAAAATATGACATATAAAATCCAAATATTTAGGAATAAACTTAACCAACTATGTAAAGCAACTATGTATTCAGAAAACTTCAACTCATTGTTAAAAGAAATTTTAAAAAGACCTAAATAATTGGAAGACTAAATATTAGGATGTCAATTCTACTGAAACTGATATACAGATTCAGTGCAATCCTGATAAAAATTTCACCAGCATTTTAAAATCAAATGGAAAGCATGATTATCAAATTTATTTGGAAGGGTAAGGGGTCCTGAATAGCCAGAAACATCTTAAAAAGGAAAAGCAGAATTGGAGGACTCTCACTCCCAGACTTTAAATCATATTACCTAGCTATAGTAGTAAAAGCAGCATGGTACTGGCATAAAGACAGACACATAGACCAAAGGAATGAAATGAAATGATGGTTCAGAAACAGACCCTCATATCTAGGGTCAAGAGATTTTTGACAAGCCTGTCAAACCCACCCAGCTCAGACAGAACAGTCCATTCAACAAATGGTGCTGGGAGAACTTGATATCCATAATCAAAAGAAGGAAAGAGGACCCCTATCTCACATCTTATACAAAAATTAACTCAAAATGGAACAAAAAACTAAATATAAAAGAACCATGAAGCTTCTAGAAGAAAATGTAGGAAAATATCTTCAAGACCTGGTGGTAGGTGGTGGATTCTTAAAGGAGATAAGAGGAGGACTGAGATCGACTACTGATGTTTAATATATGTAGAAGTTTTAATTAACTTTACTGTAAATGTGTAGAAATGTATAGAGTTGATGGTAACACATTATAGTAACCGCTGGTTTATAAATGGGAATGTGGCTGAAAACAGTAGTCTAGGGATGTAAATGCCAATTGATAGAAAGCTAGAGAATAATCTAGGGACTGAACAACACAGTAAACCCAGAGGTGGATGAGAATTGTGGTTGATGGTACAGATGCAAGAATGTCCTTTGTGAGCTAGAGCAGATATACATCACTATTGCAGGATGGTGGGAATGTCGAGAAGCATGGGAAAAATACAACTGGAATGACCTATGGATTTTGGTTAACAGTAATAATGTAATATTCAAGCATCTATGCCAAAGATGTACTGTTGATAATGGGGGAGTATGGAAAAAATGTGCCAAATATGTTATGGACCTGGTAATAATCTGATATTACCTCATAATCTGTAATAAATGTGCCACCATGGTGTGGTGTGTTGATAAAGGGGTGTTGTATGGGAATTCTGCACATGGGAATTCTGCACATGCACATGATTGTTTTTTAAGTTTACAACTTCTGTCATAAAAATATATTTTAAAAAAATTATAATAGGGTAGATTACCAAATGTAAGATAAGTACTATAGTTAGTAAGATTTTGACAATATTCTTTCATAATTTGTAACAAATGTCCCATAACAACACAAGGTGTTGGTGGTAGGTTGATGTATGGGACCCTTATATGATGTTATGCATGTTTGCATCGTTAAGTTCACAACTTTTACCATACTGTTTATGTATGCTTGTGTATAAGTGATATAATAATAATAATAATAATAATAGGGTGGGTTTGGGGAAAACATACCAAATGTAAGATACTTTGGTTAGTAGTAATATTTTCAGGATGCTCTTTAATCATTAGTTAAAAATGTTTCACAACAATGCAAGGTATTGGTGGTAGGGTGAGGTATGAGAGCCCTGTATGATATGATGTTATGTATGTTTGTTTTGTAAGCTCACAACTAATACTATACACTTGTTTATGTGTGAGTGATATACTTCAATAAATGAAAAACAAACAAAAAAACTAGATGGGGTTCCCTGAAACCCTTTCCTCATCTGTAAAGTGGAAGGGTTATCTGGGGTTCCTTCCCACACTCAAATTGTAAATACTGGCACTTTGCAGTTGCAAGGCAGAAAATGCACATGATATCTGACACAGCCACAATAAACAACCTGGTCCATTGATATATTCAAGTTTCTTTTATAATGAAACCCTCTTCATTAGACTTTACCCATTACTATATATTTACTAAACCAAATGTTGCCATACAAATGACTTAAACATGAACCTGCCCAACATGTTTTATGTACACAAAACCCCTATGTTGCTTTAAGGAATGTGACCAGCAGCTGTTTTTTCTTGTTGCTAACAACTTGGATTATGACTTGGGCAGTGTGAGGCTAAGATTATAAATAGAAAGTGAAAAGGGGATTAGTAGAACTAGCATTCAATTTGCAACAGTTTCTCATTAGAAAAAAATATTTCATGCAATTACATATGAGATTGAAATCTGGATGTTAAATAAAAATATTTTAGTTACCAAAAAATAAAAAAGGTGGAAGCCTTCCCATGCAGAATGGAATGAGCCTGAGAAGTAGGTAAGGCACTCCTGAAAGAGATGATTTCAAAGTTTGAACTTCTGTTTTCAATACAAAGGATAATGGTGGGGCTTTTGTGTCAAAAATTTCACAAGAACTGTAAGGAGCATTGAGTATATGTTGGAAGCTATATGTATCATGGAGACCTCAATCTCCAGGGAAAACAGAGAAAATGAATCATACCTTGAAGAAAATAACTTTCTTCAACTTTGGCAAGAAACAAATCTTTCCTGGGATAAGGTACTTCCGGTAGCTTTGATGCGGTAAGAGTAGCACCCAGAAGCAGACACCTTTTGAGCTCGTTGGAATGGTATATGGGAGACCATTCCTGAAACAAGAGGGTATGTATACCTGGCTTGGACAAGTCCAAGAATTAGAAACTAAGAAATGTATTCAGTCATTAGGAGCTAAATTAGAGGTAACTCACCAAAATGCCTCTAGTTGGCTCTCTTTCCCACAGATGTTCCCTTACATCATCTTAAGCCTAAGGATTGAGTACTTCTAAAGAAATGAAAAAAATCAACATCCAGTTGACCAATTAGAAACAAGTGGGAAGTTCCCTATGAGGTTTTATTAGCCACACACTCCTCTGTCAAACTGATGGGAGTAAAACCGGTGGATACACTGCCGTAGAGTAAAAATAGCATCCCCTAACCAGTTTCTCTCTCCAGACTTCTTCACAGGACACATATCGAGTGAAATTGCAGAAAATGCCAAGGAAGGAGAAGCAGCTGGCTGACCTCCAGCAGCCAGATATTGAAGTGAACCCCTAGAAGACTTACATCTTCAGGAGGACAGATAAGAAATGACAGATATTGACAAATCTGATGTTCCATATATTTTAGCATCTCTTGAAGGAATACTATCATATTCAAAGCTTTAACGGATATATGCATGTTGCCTAGAGGCTGGAACACATTTACCTGTAGCCAATAGATAATACAATATTGTATTGCAACAAGAACCACTTCCCAATATGAATCTTTGGAATTATATTCTTGCTATGTATTCCTGCTGTCCAAGAAACTGAAATGCTACCAACCACCAATGTCTTTTTACAGTGGGCATAATCTTATGCAACCATTATGAACTAGTTAGATTGTTGGGTATGTGGCCAATTACCCATACCTATTGTTTCTAGGTTATCCTGGTGGATATCACCCCTCCAGGGAACTGACTGGAAAGAATTGAGAATTAATTTTAAAATGCAAGAACAAATGGGAACTTTAAATACCTTAGATATAACTAATACAGATCTAGAGGAATGGCCGGTTGATTTAGAGGCCCCAGGGCATCGAATTTTCTTTTCTTATAATGTAACCATAGTGAAAGCCTTCCAACATGCAACCATTTAGAAGACAAGGCAACTTTGGGATGGTATGGTTTGGCTTACACCAGGATATGGCAGATCAAGTCAACCAGTTCCTCTTTGTTGAGAACATGGAACTATTTCAAGCAAAATAACTCTTACAATCCCAGAAGCACGGGGTGGTTACCTCCAGAACAGTATCTCCAAACCAGAGTATTAAAAGAAAATGATGGATTTGGGACCAATAGGCTCAACGAGCCTGGCATTTACTGGATAGCTCCAAATGGAAACCAATGGATATGTGGTACCAACTTATGGCCGTGATTACCCCCAGGCTGGAGAGGTCTATGTACTATAGGATTACCCTGGGCTCAAGGAAGTATTCATAAAAATCTACCACCAGCAGCAAATTTACCCTTATTAAAGGCCAGCTGGGCCAGGTCTGTATTCCATTGGTAGGTTCACCTGACAGCTATATTTCTGCCATCACTCAGCATAGATGTTATACTTAGAAGCTTTGAACAACTTTACATAAGTTTTGAATGACAGCCTCAATAGCATATCTTTTTTTTTTTTTTTTTTTTTAGATTTTATTTATTTATTCATTTATCCCCCCCCTGCTGCCTGCGCTCGCTGGGTCAGCCAACCACACCGTGCGGGCGGGCCTGCCCTCACCAGGAGGCCCCGGGAACCGAACCCGGGGCCTCCCACATGGCAAACGGGAGCCCCACTGATTGAGCCACAGCCGCTTCCCATCATATCTCTTTTAAATACTGAAATGACTTTAATGCGTAAAGCAGTGCTGCAAACTGAATGGCATTAGATATTTAAACTGCCTCTCAGGGAGGAATATGTGCTATAATAAAATGAATCTGACAATGTAACTAGAATACTAAACCATATGAAAAATCAGATTAATGTAATAGACACCAATCCTCCCTCTTTCAGCATCTTTGATCTATTTAGTTGGCTTCCCTCAGGGATAGGATCTTGGTTCTATTCCATATTACAAGCAGGCCAATGGTGTTCTTGTTGATACTTATAGGCGTACTCATTTTTAAGTCATCTCTGCTTTTTATCACAGCCTTGTTAAACTAGATTAGCAGCAAAGGTCTTGATAGTCCAGTCAAAACCCAAAGTCAAGGAATATGTGCAATAGCAATCTAAGAGTTCCATTCCTCCAACCCCTAGAAATATGAGGACACCACCCCTTTTCAAGAGGAAGAAGCCAGAATGATTGAGGCCCATAAATCCCTCAGGATTGAGGAATTGGCAAAAAGAAGATGGAGGATTTGCAACTGAAAAATGAACAGATGTGTTTTGACTCACTGAACTATATTTTAAGCAACTGCTAACCTTCTGATATTTTACAATGTAGCCAAAAGACAATATCAATCCCTGTGAGTTTACTGAATCATGTCAGCCTTTTAGTAGCCAGAAGCAGGTATCTGCAACTGTTTGTATATCACTGAACTGCAACCTAGATGCCTTGTTTCTTTAATGCTGATGCTGTGTTTTGAAACTGCATGACCTTACCTGATAACTGGATGGTCATGGGACTACTTGTTACTGTCCCTGCTTATATCTCATTCTTATTTTGCAGCCCTAAAGTGGGGTACCCTTGCACATAGCCCACTGAAATCAGGTGCCCTTGCATGTAACCCCTTGTTGATTAAAAAATGAGTCAGCCCAGGACTGATCACCCCAAATCCCTAAGTTATCTTGCTAAAACAAAGCAGCTCTAATCAGAGTTGGCCCACCTGACATACACAATAGCCTAAACTTTAAGCCAAGTACAACTAAGCATGTAACCAATCCATGCAAGTTCAACAATTAGACTATGTCTAACTTTGTCATCATCCTGAGCCTGCCTGCCCTTGTTTGAATGCTATAAAACATTAAGTTTCTCCAGTTTCGGGAGGCATATTTATAACCAATTGGTTTTCCATCCTCATTGCTTTGCTCTCAACAATAAACTCTCTCTTTGAAACTCTAGTGTCACATGATTGGCTTTCCCATGCATATCAGGGAGAGAATGCCTGCATTGATCAGTTTCACTATCAGTTTTCCAAAATGTTTTTTAACAATTTTCACCCACCCAACACTGTATCAGATTTCTGATTTATTCATATCCTTGCCAAAACTTGGTGTTTCTTGCCAGTTCTCATTTTACTTTTCTGGTTGTTGTGTAATGGTACCAGGTAGCAGTTTTATTTATATTTTCTGGGTATTAAAAACATTGAGCATTTTTCATTTTATTATCTACTGAATAACCTTTTTAAAAAAGGTTTCTGTTGGAATATATTCTCCATTTTTTATTCTATTGTGTGGTCTTATTATGTATTGGTTTGATAGAGTTCTTGATGCTGGATATGAATTCTCTCTTTCTTCCTCTCCATCTTTCTTTCTTTCTTTTTTTTTTTTACCGGGAGGTACCGGGGATCGAACCCCAGTCTCTCCATATGGTAGACGGACGCCGAACCTCTTGAGCCACATCCGTTTCCCATCCATCTTTCTTGATGAGACTCAAATCATTTTAATATAATCTGTCATTTCATCTGAATGGTTAATGGTTTTGTTTTTTTTATTCCAAGACTGCAAATATTAGTTTTTGTGTTTTTCTAAAAATGTCATTATTTATCTTTAAAACAAATCAGCAAACCCATTCAGAATCAATATGATGTATGGTGTGGGTAGCGACCAAGATTTGTTTGTTTTTTCCAATATGCTAACAAATTACAGTATATTCTGATTTTCTTTCCATTTGCTCTCACTTGTCATTGCTTCACCCAGGTTAACATTGCCTCATCTTTGGTGCTGACTTTGCTGTGAAATACATTGGTGATTCTCTGCATCTCTTCTGCCTCTGAAGTCTTTAGCAATCCCACAGGTCTATACGATCCAAGTTACTCTCTTGGTGTTAAAAATCTTCAATGCACCTTTTTACGCACAGGACTGATTATTCCCATTTTAAAGGAAAATGTGCTGAGTGACAGAATGGTCTCCAGGGATTTGGCACTGAGATTACTCTTCTTATAACAGACTGTTGTTGGAATTCTTGGGAATTTCTCTTTTCTTTACCATTCTCTCTCCACTTCACTGGACACAGGTTAAGGTCCACAGGTTTGATTGTCTAGCACTTAATTATAGCCAACTTCTTGATCATTCTAATGGCATGTCCCAGACAATGGCAGCATTTTGGTTGAAACATTTTTTTTTCATGATTTTAGATGCAATCATTTTCGATTGTCACAGAATGGGTAGGAGTTTGTCCATTTTTCACCACCTGCATCTTAGATGTCTTCCAAACCATCAAAATCAGCCCCACGAAAACCAGTTAAGAGTTGAAAGCAAATGCTCCAAAGTACATTGACTTTTCTACTTCCCCCTGCTGGATCCAGTACTTGTTAGTAAATATCATTTGTCCTATGTACATGCCTAGAAAATGGATCAGCAGAAACACTACCCAGAAAAGAGGTTTTGGATATTGTTCTGTTCCAGATCATGACATAATCAGACTCCCTATATGCAGCATTGTTAGTATTCTCTGAAGTTTGGTATTTTGGACTCATGATCTAGACCAGTGGCTCCATGATTTTCATCCTGTACAGACACAAGCAAAGGGTAAAACACATACACAGGACTCATATTTCTCCTAGATCCTCCCCCGAATCCTGAGTCACCCAAAGCATCCATGTGTTGGTAATCACCTTTGCATCTTTTTACACTCTCACCTTTCATGTTTATATTACTTTTTAAAATAATCTGAGTTAGTGGCTGGTGAACACCTCTTCCCTTATTTCTGTGTGTTACCCAACTATCAGCCCCCTTGTTCTCATGAGCCATGACTCTGCTGTATGCAGACTTTGCTTTGCCTGTCTAGAAACAGAAAATCCTTAACTTTTATCACAAGTATGTAAATTGCATTGTTTTGCAGATTTTTATTACTGATTCATCACACTCAAAAAGGTCAATACAGAAACAGAAGAGAAAATCACATATCTTTTAAGTTAGACTGCAATGGGTATTGGGATTTCTTCACCTGGTTGAATATGAGACCCACGTAAGCAACAAGGTCAGTAAAGCAGGTTAGCTTCATCCTCTTGCATAGCATCCTCATAATGGTAGTGTGATTTAATCAAATTGTTTGAAATGTAAAATACAAAGAGTGAACCCTAATGTAAACTAGGGATTATAATTAATAATTACAAAATAATGTTTCATCAATTTTAACAAAGGTACCACACTAATGCAAAATGTTAATAGGGAAAACTGGGTGTGGGGTAGACGCAATATATGGGAAATCTGTACTTTCTGTATGGTTTTCCTGTAAACCTACAACTGCTCTAATAATTAAAAATGTTTTTTAAAAAAGTTGCTTGGGACAAATTGAAGGGATTTGGTCCCAGTCTCTGTGTCAGATTGATCAGAGGCACTGGCCGAGTGGTATCCTCATGGGAAAATTTGCCAGAGGCAAATACAGTGCAAATATGAGCAGTGGATATTTTTAGGAGCCAGTTCTCCATGGGTTTCTCATGTGTGTAGACATCTCATAAGCAGAGGCATGACAGCTTTTTAATCTGGTCTTTTCATGAACATTTGTATAAAAAAGTACCACAGAAGGGCAGTGTCATCCTCTCAGACAGAAGACAGCTTTGTTTGCTGTATATACATGAAAACAAAGATGTTTCCCTCTGGGGATAAGGGGGGTCAAGTTTGCTAGCAATGCCATTTAAAATACTGAGTTTTTCCTATGCATAAGTTTCCTCAGTTATAGCACAATCTCACTGCATATCCAGCATCCACCTGACTTGTCTGCATCACGCCCATCGCAATTGGAGGGCAAGGAAACTGAGGCAATTAGGATGTTCATGCTGCCTCAAGTGCTATGAGTAACTGAGTTAAAAATAGATGGATGGGAGATAGATGGATGACAGATGCAGAGATTACTCTCTTAAAAAAGCTGGATTATGCAAAAGAGAAAGCTTATCTACGCTCCAAATCATGATAGATTTAGCTGTTCAGGTTAGGATGTGCAAGTTGATGTGAATCAAAATGGAGGGAAATGTAAATTGTTGGAGCAAGGAGGGAACATAAGAGAGAGGAGGGCAGGGGCACTGAATAGTCAAAAGAGGGTGAGACAAGAGGCCTCACAGTCAAGTAGCCCAGAGGGGATTTAGGAGGAAAACCAATTGTTGTAAGAGGCTTTTAAATTGTTTGCCCTAGATTCTCTCTCCCTGTCATCCTCACAGTCTCTTTAATAAAGCCCATGTGGCTCACTGAGGCTCTAATGTGAAAGTGGATTCTTTGGGGCATACTTGAGGGAGGGTTGAGTTTCATGTCTGTCTACCTAAGGCAAATACCAATTTTATAGGGAAGACTGAATTAAGGACAGAGGAGATCCTGAGAGCATAAATTCTTGAAAATAGTACAAATTCCAGAGAAAATTTCAGCCTTTCAAGGCTGTGGAACTTGTGGGGGTAAGAGCCAGTGTCTCTAAGGGGTGTAGCTGGACTTGGCTGATATACAGGTTACAAGTGGAATTAACAGTTATCCCAAAGAATATGTTTTATATGATGACAGGAAGGAGGTGGAATAAATAGAGGCCCAAAGAGTGAAGAAATTGAATTGGCCCTGTAGGGCTGGAATCTGCGAGAACTGGATGGTGGGGGTAGGGGCCATAGATTCACCTTCTCCCTTTTGTCCTCTTCCCCATCTTGAAGAATCCTTTGGATTATTTCCATCATTCTGTGATATAAGCCTGGAACTCTACTCTGTAGCACACATTCTCAGTTTGCAAGCCCAATGGCAAAATGTGTATCACATGATGGAGATTTACTTTTTCTGAAAGATTTAGTACCTCTTGGCAGGGTCAATTTTGACTGAATGTTGCATCCATTCAATTTTCTACTTCCTGTGTTGGGTTCTGCTGCTTGTTTTGTTTCTCTACTACCTAGAAAGGAATCAATTTTTATAAACATTTGGGAAAACCAGGAACATAAATCATGTAAGGGACACCTAGAACCAGCCCCTAGTATAAAATGAATTTTGCACATTCCTCCTCCAACTTTACTAAATCAGTTACACTGGTGCAAAGAGACACCTTGCTATAGGCACTCTCAGGAAACTTTAGAATACCATCCTTCTAGAAAAGCAGACTGTGCAGGGAAAGGGTCAGAATGAGGGCCAGGACTTCTGTCCAAATAGCCCAATCTGCTTAGATGGCTCCAGGAAAAACCCAAGAAGAGTATTTTAGGGATCCTGGAGATTATTAAGAGGGAAAGACACCTGCAAGAGAACAAACTCTGAAAACTAACATCTACAAATAAAAAATAATCACCACCACCATTAGTGAGAGTTACATGAAATGATTCCCATAGGTTCTAAGATCTCTAGCCTCTCTCCATAAGCTCTGTTCATGATTCAATAATTGTTCCTCTTTCATGTGTATCTTTGGTACTGGACCTGTGGATTCCCCAGAAAACTCCCTTTTCTAGACACAATCACTTACCCTGACTCCTGACATGCCTCCTTCCATTACAAACTAGGCCTCTGACTGAAATAGAACCCATTCGCTGACAGGACTGCATCTCAGTAAGATTTTGGGGAGGGAGGCAGCCAGACCCTGAGAAAAACGTTTGTAATCCTGTACTTCTAAGAGAATTGCAATGATCATGTCAACTGCAGTGAACTGTGCAGGCTTGGGGAGCTGAGGATATTTTTTAAGAATTTTCTCAGTTGTCAGTTTGCAGGAATAATTACAAGTTCTTAATGAGTGTCACCATAAAGACATCACCAAGCTCTTTCTTCCCATGATTCCTGGTGGCACACGGGCTCACATTGAAGAGAGCAGAAAATGCTGAGGTCTCATACTTGGAGGCCCAGCAGAGAAGCACATGTATCTCATTAGAATCGGTGCTTCCCTGAAAAGTTCTACCTAAAATCTACTTATTAGTTAATTCTAAGACTTCAGAGCGTCACTGTTATTTAAGATGCAGGAGTTGAAATGCAGTGACACAAATAATGGAAAAAAGATTTATCAATGGAGTGAGAGTGAACAAAAGTGCCAAGAACTGATATTGAAATCATTAAAGATTCACTTTCAGAACATAGTATGTATTTTGGGCTTTTTATTTTTAAATAAATATACATTAACTGCAAGTTGCAAAGATTGTGCAGAGTGGTCCTATGTACCCTTCATTCTGTTTTCCCCACTGGTTAAGTTACTTCTTACCTAATTATAGTGTAATATCAAAACCAGGAAATTGACATTGGTAGGATGTGTGTGTATACATCTGTGATTTAGATTTATCTCCTTGGAGCTCTAGTTCACTGAATCTAAACAAATTAGAACAATTCTTGTGGTCTTTATATAGATATTCAGCTTCTTTTAACAAGAAAGGATAAAGAAGTTATCCAATTTGAAATGTTTTTCATTCACTATCTCCAACCTTAAAATGGCAAAGCTATGTAAGACAGTTATACTTGTAAAACATTCGTATCTAACTGAATTGTAATACCAGACAATAATATAACTGTCATGCAGTCTTGACTGTCATTACTAAAGGACTTTCAGAACTGGGAAAACACTACATTTGACGTTTTCATGGAATAGAGATTTCAGTTAGATTTCTTCATGGACTTAGAATACATTCAATTGAGAGTATATATTAAAAATTGTTATTTTAATGCTATATTTGTTCCAAATAACCTGAAAATCTTTGCCCCATTCATTACATTGGAAGGTTTCTCCCAGTATGAAATCTCTGATGTTCCACAAGGTTTAAACTTCAGATAAAACACTTACCATGTTCATTACATTTGCATGGTTTACCTCTGCTATGAATTTTCTGATGTTTCACAAGACTTGGACTATGGACAAAAGCCTTGCCACATACATTTGTGTGGCTTCTCTCCAGGACGTATATTCTGATGATTAGAGAGGTGTGAGAACAGCTTAAAAGCGTTGCCACATTTGTTACATTTTTAAGGTTTCTTTCCAGTGTGAATACTTCAGTGGATCATGAGGCCAGACCATTGCCTAAAGGCCTTTCACATCCAACACATTTGTATGGTTTCTCCCTAGTATGAATCTCTTGTGATCCCAAAGGTATGAAATTTAGGTAAAAGCTTTACCACATTCATTACATTTGTAAGGTTTCCCTAGGGTATGAATTTCTTCATGATTAAAAAGGTTATGAATATTTAGTAAAACCTTTACCACATTTATTACATTTTTATGGTTTCTCTCAGGTATGAAGTCTCTTGTGACCTCAAAGGTATGAATATTTCATAAAAGCCTTACCACACGTTATATTTGTGTGGCTTCTCTCTAGGATGTATATTCTGATGCTTAGAGAGGTGTGAAAACTGCTTAAAAGCTTTGCCACATTCATTACATTTATAAGGCTTCTCGCCAGTGTGAGTTCTTCGGTGGATTTTGAGGCCAGAACATTGCCTAAAGACCTTACCACATTCATTACATTTGTAAGGTTTCTCTCCAGTGTGAATTCTTTGATGGATCTTAAGGCCAGACCATTGCCTAAAGTCCTTGCCACAGCCAACACATTTGTATGGTTTCTCTCCAGTATGAATTCTCTCGTGATCCCAAAGGTATGAACGTTTGGTAAAAGCTCTACCACATTCACTACATTTGTAAGGTTTCTCTCCGGTATGAATTCTCTCGTGACCCAAAAGATAAGAACGTTTGGTAAAAGCTTTACCACATTCATTGCATTTGTAAGGTTTCTCTCCATTATGAATTCTCTCATGATCCCAAAGGTATGAACGTTTGATAAAAGCTTTACCACATTCAATACATTTGTAAGGTTTCTCTCCAGTATGAACTCTCTCATGACACCAAAGGTCTGAACATTTCAGAAAAGCCTTGCCACATTCATTACATTTGTGTGGTTTTTCTCCACTATGAATTCTCTGATGTTTTACAAGGCTTGAACTATGGATAAAAGCCTTGCCACACATATTGCATTTATGTGGCTTCTCCCCAGGATGTGTATTCTGATGATTAGAGAGGTGTGAGAACTGCTTAAAGGCTTTGCCACATTCGTTACATTTGTAAGGTTTTTCTCCAGTGTGAATTCTTTGGTGGATCTTGAGGCCAGAACTTTGCCTAAAAACCTTGCCACAATCATTACATTTGTAAGGTTTCTCTCCGGTGTGAATTCTTCGGTGGATCTTGAGGCCAGACCATTGCCTAAAGGCCTTGCCACATCCAACACATTTGTATGGTTTCTCTCCAGTATGAATTCTCTCATGATCCAAAAGATACGAACGTTTGGTAAAAGCTTTATTACATTCATTACATTTGTAAGGTTTCTCTCCAGTATGAATTCTCTCGTGATCCCAAAGGTATGAACGTTTGGTAAAAGCTTTATCACATTCGTTACATTTGTAAGGTTTCTCTCCAGTATGAATTCTCCAATGACTTACAAGTTCTGAATTTTGTGTATAGGCCTTGCCACATACCTTACATTTATATGGTTTCTCTGTGGTATGGATTCTTTGATGTCTTGTGAGGTTTGAGTACTGGCTAAAGGCTTTGTCACACTCATTACATATGTATGGTTTTTCTCTAAAATGAGTTTTCTGCTGCTGTGCAAGCAATGAATGATGCATGAAAACTGTCCCATATTTATTGGAAATGTAGGTTTTGACACTTGGAGGAAATCTTTGAAGTGGTGAAACCAAGAAATAATTTTTGATAGACTTTTCAACTTGATTACATTCAAAATTTTTCTCTACAGTTTCAAATCTTTGCAGTTCAGCCAGATGTAACTGAAATTCAAGTCTATTTTCAAAACATCTGACATACTTGTTCCCCGCACAGCCTACATTATTTTTTAGCTTGAATGAATTCCTTAAAAATGGCTTCTCATGTTTGAAATATTGATATGAACTCTTTTGAATATAAACACTCTGTTTTAGAGGGAAATTATTACAGGATTTGATATGTTGCTGATCTTTTCTACAAGTGAGATTTTTGTTTTGGTTCCTAGGCACTCCTTTGTAATTTCTTTTGCCATATCCCAGCTGACTCTCAAACTCCTGCTTATCTTTCCAGACTTCCCTGAAGTCAAAATCATCAATGCCATGGCTTTCATGTCTTTCCAATAACACTGGCTGGCATAATTCTCCCTTCTTAATGTCCTCTTCTGGTAATAGTTCACATTTTGGAGAGATATCTGAAAGACAGAAAAGACCATAAGCTTCCTATTAACTAGAGTTGGAAGATGAATATTTTATATTTGAAAATATAATATTACACCAAAAATTATATTTAAGAGTGGCCAGAATTAAGAAACTTCGCAATCACCATCTTCAAATGTTTAGGATCACAGAGAAACCAGACTCCTTCAATAAAGGATGATTACATGCAATTCAAACTATTTTAAGAGAAGCCTAGTTTCAAACACCCTATGACCAAACCACTTGCACTATGTAAACTTACTAATATGCCCTGAAAAAAGGAGTATTTTTCCATTACCATCTCAAAGCACATACCAATTGTCAGTGGACATATCGGTGTCTGATATTTGGAGAAAGACAGGTATTTTATTGCTGCATAATTACTGAATAATTGTTATTTGCAAATAAATACTAATGCAGAGGACTGTGTAATGTAATGGTAAATAATACACAGAAAACTTATCTAATGAGTAACATAAATGACAATCCAGACTTGCAAAACTAAAATGTGAATAGGAAAATCAGGAAGAACTTGACAAAAAAAACATTGGAAGAATAACATCTGTTATGAAACTAAATTTATCCATGCAGTATAAAGATTTTGCAATGTTAACAGTTAGTGCCTTACAATTATATTCCACAACAGATCTCAGAAATCCATCATATATAAGCAGTAATAAAAACTAATAAAACATGTTAATAACCCAAGTTAAATACCACAGACAAATAATAAGTAACCAAAATTATACTAAATTACAGTGTGTGAAATTTTAAGACATTCTCTTAAAAGTACATACCTCTACAAAAACAGCAAATAAACTGGCAACAACTTGCAGAACCAATTTTATCACAGTCTGGAAGCTAATCAAAGGTACATCAACTGAACACTAAGAAAAAGGCATCTGAATCTCAGTAGGAAAGGTTTGTAGTGTTTTAATTTAGCCCAGTCACATACCATGCTCCCCTCATCAGCAGTAGCCTTGAAGGTCCATAATCCCTATAAAATGACTGAGTATCAAGAGCAGATAAACCTAATTCTCAAAGAATTGAAGATTTTTTTTACCTGCCTGATGACTAATGGCTCCCTAAAAGGAGAGCTCAAAGAGCTTACCTTTATTTTGCCTAATGCAGAACACTCCCACAGCAGAGGCACTACTGGGGGAAGGAGGGGAGAAATGGTCCAGTACTTCAATTTAAAGGCCAATGTATTAGCTGCTAGTGTCTGGAGCAAGAGATTACATTTGGGGCAAACAACAGAAATACTGAAAAGTCTGGGGAGTTGGATGCTTTGGGGAACAGGGCTTTGAAAGGCCCCTAGAGATTGCTGGGAATCTAGAAGGTCATGTGTGTGTCCAGGGCTGGGTACATACTGAAAAAACACCAGAAAAAGCCCCAAGTCTCACCTCTGGCTAACTTTCAGGCTCTGCACAAGCAGGAAGTGAAGACTAAAATATGGATTTAAACTTCAAGTCTTAGTTTTAAAGGCATTCTCTCCAACACAAAGAGCCTATCTGCAAGAAGTGAGAGTTTTTTTGTTGTTGCTGACCAATATGTTTTAAGGAAATAACTATCAAATTATTAGGTGATTTAACTAAACTAACCACACAGAGACTCAGTGGCCACATATGAAAAAGAATACAGATTTTACAAAATTAGGTTAGAAAAGTTACTAAACAAACAACATGAACCACAACGAGAAGAAACAACAACTCTGGCATGTGGGTAAATCTGATTTCCAGAGGTGTCACATTATAATATTGAAAATGTCCAGATTAAAAACAACAACAACAACAAAAAATAAAACAAAAAATGGCAAGCCATGCAAAGCAAATATCAAGTATGGTCCAGACACAAGAAAATAAAGAATAAGAAATTAATAAAAATTGTCTCTGAAGAAGACAAAATATTGGACTTTACATCACAAAGACTAAGTCAACTGATTAAATATGTTCAAAGAACTAAAATAAACCATGTACAAAGAGTCAAAGAAAATGAGAACAATGCCTCTCCAAATAAAGTATATAAAAAGATAGGAATTATCTGGAATCAACTGAAATTTGGCAGCTGAAAAATACAATAGCTGAAATGAAAAAATACAGATTAGGGGTTCAAAGGAGATTTGAAAAGGCAGAAGAAATAATTGGTGAACTTCACGATAGGTGAAATGAGATTACTCAGTCTAATGATCTAAAGGAAAAAGAATGAAGAAAACAGACCAGGTCCCAGGAGACCAGTGGGACACCATCCAGTGTACTCACATACATATAAAGAATGAATTCAGCAAAATTGCACGGTACTGTTCAATACACAAAAATCAGTTGTGAGATTCTATATACCAGCAGTGTGCAAACTGAAAAAGGAAACTAAGAAAACAATTCCATCCATAATAGAAGCCAAAGGAAAAAAAAACACTGCGGAATAAATTTGACCATGTTGGTAAAAGACTTACACACCGACAACCACAAACAGTATTGAAGAAGAAGAAGAAAAAAAAAGCCCTAATTAAAGGAAAAGACATCCCATGTTCACAGACTGAAATAAATAATATTGTAAAGATGGCAATATTGCACAAATTGATCTACAGATTCAATGCAATCACTATCAAAATTTAATGGGCTTTTTTGAGGAAACAGAAAAAGTTGATCCTAAAATGCATTCATGTTGAATAGCAAAGCATTTTAAACAACAAAGTTGGAGGACTTAAATTTCCTGATCTCAAAACTTATGACAATCAAAAGAACTGAAAGTAGAGACTCGAACCAATATTTGCATACTGATGTTCATAGTGGCATTATCACAAATGCCAAGAGTGGAAGCAAACCAGGTGTCTATCATCAGATGAATAAATTTTAAAAAGTGATATATACATACAATGGAATATTACTCAGCTTTAAAAAGTAATGAAGCCCTCACAGATGCGATAACATGGATGAACCATGAAGACACCCATCATGTTAAGTAAGATACATCAGGCACAACAGGACAAATATTTTATAATCTCATTGATTTGAAACAATTATATAAGCAAACTCACAGAGTCAGAATTGAGTATAAAGGTTATCTGGGACAGCATAAGGACTGAGAATGTGAAGTTAAGGCTTACAATGTACAGAGTTCGTAATTGGAATGATGGAGAGGTTTCAGTATTGGTGATGATGAGGGTAGTCCAGCATTGTGAATGAAATTAACAGTAATGAAATATATATCTGAATATGATTAAAAGGAGAAATGTTAGATTGTATGTATGGTATCACATTAAAAAAAATCCATGAAACAACACTACACAAACCACAAACAGTGAACCCTAAGTTATAACATAGACTATAGTTAATAGTACAATAATAAAAATATGCTATCATCACTTGTAACAAATGTTCCACTCCAATGTAACGTGTTAACAATAGGGTGGTTTAAAGGAATCATGTATTTTACGCATAATTGTTCTGTAAACCCACAACTTCTTCTAATAAAAGGGAAAAAAAACTCATGACAAAGGTACAGTAATGAAAACAGTGTGGTTGGTACTGGCATAAGGACAGATATATAGATTATTGGAATAGAAATGAGAGTCCAAAAATAAACCCATACACCTATAGTCAATTTACTTTGATAAGGTGCCAAGATCATTCAATGGGGGAAAGAACAGTTTCTTCAGGTGGTACTGGGACACCAGGATATCCACATGCAAAAGAATGAAGTTGGACATTATCCTCACACTATTCATAAAATTTAACTCCAAGTGGAAAAAGGACTTAAATATAAGAGCTAAAGCTATGAAATTATTAGAATAAAATAGTAAATTTTCATGACTTTGGATTTGGCAATGCATTCTTAAATATGGCACCAATTGCACAAAGAACAGAAGAAATTATAGGTAAATATGTCAATGAAAATTAAAGACTTTTGCTCAATACAAATTTGAATTAGGGAACCGCAAACCATACTCATGATGAAATATCATGTCAAACTTTCAAAGATGGATGCTATTTAAAAAACAGAAAACAAGTGTTGGAGAGTATACAGAGAAATTGGAACTGTAGTACATTGTTGGTAGGAATGTAAAATGGTGCAGCCACTGTGGGAAACAATACAATAGCTCCTCAAAAACATAAAGACAGAATTAACCTTTATGTAAGCAGATGCACATATATGCATATATATCTATATATCATTTTACAAATATTGGTTTGTATTGTGAAAATTTTGATTTTTACCCACATAAAAAAAAAAAAAAAAAAAAAGAATTAACCTATGACCTGGCAATTCCACTTTTAGATCTATACCCAAAGAAAGTGAAAACAGGGTCTTAAACAAATACTTGTACACCAATGTTTATAGCAGCATTGTTCACAATAGACTATCCATCAAGATGTAGTACACACACACAATGGAATATTATTTGGCCATAAGAAAGAATTAAGTTCTGAGATGTGCTGCAACATGGAAGAACCTTGAAAACATCATGCTCAGCAAAATAAGCAACAAAGATAAGGACAAATATTGTATCATATCACCTATAAGAGATGTCTAGAATAGAAATTTGCAGAGTCAGAAGTAGATTAGAGCTTACAAGGGGAAGGAGGTGGAGTGAGAGTGTAGGTTTAGTGTATATGGAGTGTATGTTTAAAGTAAATGGACAAAAACTTTGTTCTTCAAAGGACGCCATCAAGAAAGTAAAAGACAATTCATAGAATGGGAGAAAATATCTGTAAATCATATATCCGATGAGGGAATTTTATCTTGACTATACAAAGAACTCTTACAACTTAAGAATATAAAGACAAATAAGCCTATTAAAAAGTGGGCAAAGTGGGGAGCAGATGTGGCTCAAGAGGTTGAAGTGCCTGCTTCCCACATGGGAGGGTCCTGGGTTCGGTGTCTGGTGTCTCCCGGCTTCCCACATACAAGGTCCGAGATTCAATCCCCAACCCGGTACAATAAATAAATAAATTAATTAATTAAATAAATAAAATAAATAAATAAATAAAATAAATAAATTAAATAAATAAATAAATAAATAAAGTGGGCAAAGTATTCGAATACACACTTAACCAGGGAAGATACACAAATGGTCAATAAGCACATGATAGATGTTCATCATCATTAAACTTCAGGTAAGTGGAAATCCAAAGTGCAATATGATACCACTTCACAACTACTAGGATAGCTAGAATAAAAAAATTCAGGCAATAATAAGTGTTAGTGAGGATGTGGGAAAAACTGGAACTGTGGCAGACTGAATTGTGCATCCCAGTTTGGACATTTCTTGGTGTTGGTCTGCATTCTGGTGGGTGTGGACCAATTTTAAATTGGATCGTTTGAAGATGTTACTTCAGTTAAGGTGTGTCCCAAATGAACCAGGCTGAGTTTTAATTAAGGTTACTGGAGTCCATTATAAAGAGAAAAGGCCATGAGTAGAAGCCTGAAGTTCAACAGAACATGGAGGAGAAAGGAGAAAACATTGCCACATTGTCACAAAAGCCAAAGAACCTCAAAGATTGCCGGCCTGCTAGAAGATACCAACCATGGGTGGAAGCAAGCCTTCTAGCCTCTGAAACCATGAGCCATTAAATTCCTGTTGTTCTGCCAAACCACTGCACGCTATTTGTTTTAGCAGCCAGGAAACTAAGACAGGAACAATCATATACCACTGGTGGAGATGTAAAATGGCACAAACACTGCAAAATAGTCTGGCATTCCCTCAAATGATTAAACATAGTTACCATACAACCCAGCAATTCCACTCCTACATATAGACCCAAGAGAAATGAAAACATTTCTTCTTCCAAAAATTGAATACAAAAATGTTTATAGCAGCATTATTCATTTATAGTATTAAACACTTTTCATTTCTGAAATCAACACAACTTATTCTCAATTAAGCAAGGCTGAGCCTCTCAAGTGACACAAAAGAAAAGGCAAAGATATCCAAGGGCACATCTTGACTTCTGGAAGGAAATTATCCTCACCCAGGGAGACCAGGTTCCTGTAGTTCTCCATCATCACGTCTCTGTACAAGGACCTCTGTTCAGGGTCCAAACATTCCCATTCCTCCTCAGAGAATTCTATGGCCACATCCCAGAATGTCAACAGTCCCTGAAATGAAAAGCACATTTCACCAAGTGACCATGGGGACAGTTCTTACCCTCTCACAAAATGAGAGGAGACGAGTTAAGGACAAATCAATGATATGAGTGTATTGATATATGCAAGTAAGATAATTGTGAGCCAGTTATATATCCCTAATTTTCTTTCATCATACTTTTCCATCAAAAGATATGAAAATACACTAAATCACTATGAATTTCAAATTTTTGTGGATGATAAAAGAAATATACAAGAGAAAACTATTCAACACAGGGTTCTCTATTTGGAAGTCCTAGATACGATGTTATACACACCAAGTGATAGTCAATTTTTAGATGAGCTAGAGCAGAAGTGGTGTCTTCAGGGATGACAAAGTCCACAGTGGTTTAGAAAGATCAGAATCTACAAACTGTTGAGGAGACACCAAGAGCAATGACTAACAGTTTTCGAACACTTATCATATGCTAAGTGTTACTCTAAATGCTTTACTTGAGTTAACTCCTATAATGACATAAAAGTTTATTAGAGAAAGATCAAATTCTATGTTAGAGAGGAGACAACTGTGTCACAAAGCATGTAGGAAATTTCCCTCAGGTCAAACAGCTAATAAATGATAGGGCCAGCAACTGAACTCAGGAAGTTGGGCTTTAGAATTGAACCTAAAGAATCAAATAGTTAAGGAACACATACAGCATCAAGTACATTCACAGAGGGTTTCCTAACTGAGAAAAACAGAAACAAGTTCAAGGCTAACACCCTGGAATTGGATAAAAGATCATTAAATATCTGCATACACACAAACACATAAGGAGTTACTATTCTTTCTAGTACTGTCACTAACATGAATAATGTAGAAAAGCTTTAAGTCCATGGAAAAAATTTAAGATATATTTTCAAATGTTAATATAAATATTAAACTTAATTATGAAATGATATGTGTCTTCTTTATAAACCATAGGCTCCTGGGTAAGCATATATACACACAATTAACTGCAATAAAGTAGTTGTCTTTGAATGACAAATTTTCTTGGATGAATTTTCATGATCTGTCATTTTATATGCATATCCATTTCAGCATTTTTGGTACAATGAACATGAATAAATGGTACTTAATTGAAACTAGGTTGCCAACAGTATTTGAGATAACCTATTAAAAAATACAATGGTGGAACCAGAATTTGGTCCCACCCTCTCTGATGACAAAGATAAAATTCTTGGCTTCAATGTCTTGTCTGAATTATAGCCATTTTTACTTAAAGCATCTGTTGCATGAGAGTCCCATTGTGAATACCACACTCTCCTTGGGATGATGTGCTAAAAATGATTTAAAGAACCTCTTATTATAAAAAATTAGCTGGATTCCATATTTAAAAGCATTTATAGAATAAAATATCCTCTATCATTACTGTCTTTTTCTGAACTTTCCACTCCATCCCAAACCATCAATATTTTGGAGCCAGAAATACAATATTTCATTTGTTTAGCTTCAAAAACATGATAAAATCAGGCAGACCAGGTTTCTCCTCTTCACTCTTCTTTTGCAGAATTTTCTATTGTTCCTGCACATTAACGAAATGTAGTTTCATTAATCCTGGTCTACAGAGAGCTCAAAGGGCCTCCAGATGTGTAAGCCTAAAGAATTCCTGCTGTCCACCTTCCCTGATACAATGGGACTCACTTCCATGTCCAATCCATATCCAAATTGGAACCCTTCCCATGATGATCCCCTGGGAGAATATAAACAAACGGGTTAAGCAGGATACCTCGGAGTCAGAGATTAGCAAGTCCAAAAAAGGGCACAGGATAGAGTTGATGCCAACACATTATAGTAAGTTTAACTAACACTACTGATTAATAAATGTGATTGTGGCTGAAAGGGATAGTGTAGGTATGTTAATGTCAACTGAAAGAAAGCTAGAGGATAATCTAGGGATTGTATAACATAGTGATTTTGGTGTCAGATGATGATTGTGGTTAATAGTAAAAATATAAGAATATTCCTCTATTACAAGGGATTAAGAATATGGCAATACATGGGAAAAATACAACTAATGTAATGTACAGACTATAGTTAACAGCAATATTGAAATACTTTTATAGCAATGACAAAGAAGGTACTATAGCAATGCTAAGGGTCAATTATGAGGGGGCTAAAATGGGGTATTGGATTTTTCCTTTGGGAGTAATGAAAACATTTGGAAATGGACTGAGTTGATGTCAGCACAACTCTATGATGCAACTGACAGCCACTGAGCATACACTTTGAATGGACTATACAAGGCAGGGGACTGTATAACAGTGAACCCCAGAGTGAATGATGGACTGTGGTTAATAGTACAAATATGAGAACGTTTGCTCATGAACTATAACAAATATACAATATTAATACATGGTGTTAATAATAGGATAGTTTGTGGGGGAAAAAAACACCAAGTAAAAGCTATGGACTACAGATAGCAGTAATATGATGCTGTTGTTTCATCATTTTTAACAAAGGTGTCACAACAATGTCAGGTGTTGGTGGTGGGGCGATGTATGGGAATCCCATATGGTATGCATGCTTGTTTTGTAAACTCACAACCTCTCAAAAGAAAAAAAGAGGACATTTTAGGAAGGAGAGACAAAATAATCAACCAAGAATACAACTTTTACCTGGGAAAGAGACATTTCTGACACTTCTTTCTCAGGTAAGCTCTCCAGGCTTCTTTCTCAGGCAAGGTCAGTCTCGAGAAGTCAATCCTGAGTGTTAAAAATATGCTGTTTAATGCTTAGATTCAACATGCCCCATTCCTGTGCTACAGTCACACATATAAGAAGGAACTCAACATAGGGAAAAAGATGGTCCTCTGCTCTCCTTCATGGAGAACAGCAGTGAATTTCCCACACTTTCTTCAGAATGCCCTTCCCTCCTAGTGAAACCCACAGATTTTGCTGCAAGGGTAGGGTTTGGGCTAGACAGATTAAAAAATAATAATAATAACCGGATGTCCTGAAAGGCAGGAAGAGTGTTTTTGTTTGTTTGTTTGTTTTGATTAACAGCAAATAGAGTTTTATTCAACCTGGGGAAAAAAAAAAAGAACCCAGCTCTGGGGCCACACTGCCTGGATTTGAAACCTGTCTCAGACACTTACTAGCTGTGTGGCCTTTGGCAAGTCACTATAAAATGGAGGTAATCATAGTATCCCCTGTATGAGATTGTTTAGTAATACCATAAGCTATGGTATTACTAAATAAGGGGATACTTATTAGTAATAAGTATCTAATTTATTAAGGGTTGGCCGCTATGGATTTCTAGGAACTTTACGACTTGTAAAAGCTCAGGAAGAGTGTTTTAATCAACTGTGCAACATGTTGCTGATAGAAAAAGTAAGATGATGGAGAATTAGCTGACTGAATTTACAAAAGGGGAGGTCACAGGTGACTCTGACAAGGAAAGTTTCAGTGGAATGGTGGATATGAAAGTGTGACTGAAAGGGGTTCAAGTGACAACTGAAGGCAAGAATTGAAGCCAGAGAATATGGCGTATTTTACTGTAAAATGCAAAATAGAGAAGGGGCACTTAATAAATGGGAAAATGTAGTTAATAGATGAAATTTTTTATTTTAAAGAGGCAAGAATGTAGTGAATAGAAGTGAATGTATTGAATTAAAGGCTTTTGGATTCCCCCCACCCCCTTTATTAGAGAAGTTGTATATTTACAGAACAACCCATACACAAAATACAGGATTCCCATATACAATGAAGCCAACAACAACTTGCTATTTGTTACAATTGATGATAGTGAATTTTTATAATTGTACTATTAATTAAAATCCATAGTTTAACTTAGGGTTCATTATGTAGTGTAGTTCCATGCGTTTAAAAATTTTTTGTTACCATATTATACAACCTAATATTTCCCTTTTAATCATAAGCAGATATATAATTCAGTACTGTTAATCGTGTTCACAATTTTGTGATACCCTCACCACCATCCATTACCAAAACATTTCCATCATTACAAACAGGACCCATGTACTTATTTTTAAGTCTTAACTTCCCATTCCTTAACCCCACCCCATCCTCTGATAACCTATAATTTAGATTCTGACACCATGAGTTTGCATGGTCTAATTGTTTCAAATCAGTGAGATCATATAGTATTTGTCTTTTGTGTCTAGCTTATTTCACTCAAGATGATGTCTTCAAAGTTCATTAATGTTGCAGGATTTATCAGGACCTCATTCCTTTTTACAGCTAAATAATATTCTATTATATATATATATTTTATTTATCCATTCATCAGTTTATGGACACTTGGATTGCTTCCATTTTGGGGGAATTGTGAATAATGCCACTATGAACATCGGTGTGCAAATATCTGTATGAGTCCCTGCTTTTAATTCTTTTATGTATATAATTAGCAGTGGGATTGCCAGGTCATATGGTAGTTCTATACTAACCTTTCTCAGGAATCGCCAAACTGTCTTCTACAGTGACAGCACCATTTTACATTGCCACTAGCAATGAATGAGTGTCCTTATTTTATTGCATCCTCTCTAGCATTTGTTATTTTCCATTTTGTTAATAGCAACCATTCTAATGGGTGTGAAATGGTATCTCATTTTGGTTTTGATTTGCATTTCCCTATTGGCTAATGATATTGAGCATCTAATTGTGTGCTTTCTGGTCATTTGTATATGTTCTTTTGCCCATTTTTAAATTGGGTCGTTTGTCTTTTGTTAACTTGAAAGATTTCTTCATATATTCTGGATATTAAACTTTTATCAGATATGTGGCTTCCAAATATTTCCATTTGTAAGTTCTCCCAAGTCTGAGAAACCATTGGTAAACACAAGATCCTGAAGATGCTTCTCTACATTTCTTCTAGGAGTTTGATAGTTATAGCTCTTATATTAAGGACTTTGATCAATTTTGAATTATTTTTTCTTTTTTTTTTTTTTCTTTTTTTTATTTTTAAAGATTTTATTTATTTATTCATTTATCCCCCCCTTGCTGCTTGTGCTCGCTGGGTCAGCTAGCCACGCCGTGCGGGCGGGCTTGCCTTCACCAGGAGGCCCCGGGAACCGAACCCGGGGCCTCCCATATGGTAAACGGGAGCCCTACTGATTGAGCCACAGCCGCTTCCCAAAATGCTTTTTTTTTTTTTTCTTTTTTTTGAGGTACTGGGGCCAGGGATTGAACCCAGGACCTTGTATGCAGGAAGCCAGTGCTCAACCACTGAGCCACATTGGCTCCCCTAATTTTGAATTAATTTATGTTTATGGTGATGTATGGGTCCTCCTCCTTCTTTTGTAAATGGAGATCATTTTCCCCACACCATTTGTTAAAGAGACTGTTCTTTCCCAACTGAGTGGTCTTTGCCATCTTTAAAAAAATCAGTTGGTCAAAAAAGGATGGTTGATTTCTGAGCTCTCAAGTATATTCCATGGTCTATATGTATGTCCTTGCACCAATACCATGCTGTTTGGATTACTGTGGCTTTGTAATAAGTTTGAAGATTGGGAAGTGTGAGTCCTCCAACTTCACACTTTTTTTTTCAAGATGGCTGAATTATTTTGGGCCTGGTACTCTTCCATAAAAACCTGATGATTGGCTTTTCCATTTCTGTAATTTTTTAGTTGCAAAAATTACAGAATTTTAAAAAAATTTTGTTTGGGATGGCACTGAATCTATCAACTGCTTTGCGTAGTTTTGCCATCTTAATGACATTTAGTTTTCCAATTCATGAACAGAAAATGTCCTTCCATTTATTTCTTTTAGCAATGTTTTCCAATTTTCTGTGTATATATATATATATATTTTTTCTCTTTTGGTCCTGGGTTTTTTGGTTGTTGTTGTTGGGAGGTTTTTGATTACTGATTCAATCTCTTTACTAGTAATTGTTTTGTTCTTGACTCAATGTAGGTGGTTTGTGTTTCTAAGAATTTGTCCATTTCATCCAGGTTATCTAATTTACTGGTATAGGGTTGTTCATAGTATCCTTGTATAGTCCATTTTATTACAGTGGGGCCAGTAGTCACGCCCCGTTTCATTTCTTATTTTCATTATTTGTGTCCTCTCTGTCAGTATAGCTAAAGGTTTGTCAATTGTATTGATCTTTTCAAATAACCAACCTTTAGTTTTGTGTATTATCTGTTTTTTTCCCTAGTTCATTTAGCTCTGCTGAAGTATTTATTTCCTTATTTCTACTCGCTTTGGGTTTACTTTTCTCTTCTCTTTCAAGTTTTTCCAGTTTTGAGCTTAGGTGTCCAACTTGGTATCTTTTTTCTTTTTCTAGTTCTTCAGTTTTGAAGTTAGGTCTCTGATTTGAAGTCTTTCTTCTTTTTTCAATGTAAGCATTTAAAAGAGCTATAAATTTCCTTCTCAGCACTGTCTTTGCTGCATCCATAAGTTTTGGTATGTTGCATTTTCATTTTCATTCATCTCAAAATATTTCCGAATTTTGCTTCTGATTTCCTCTTTAACCTGTTGGTTGTTTTTAAGTATGTTGGTTATTTCCACATATTTGTGAATTTTCCATTTGTCCTTCTGTTAATGATTTCTAGCTTCATTCAACTGTGGCCAGAGAATATACATTGCATGATTTTGATATTTTTTAATTTACTGAGACTTGTTTTGTGACTTAACACAGGGTCTTTCCTGAAGAATCATCCATATGCATTCAAGAAGAACCTGTATCCTGTTTTTGTTGGGTGCAAAGTGGGTCTGTTAGGTCTAGGTGTTTTAGTGTATCATTCAAGTCCTGTGATTCCTTACTGATCTTCCGACTAGATGTTCTATCTATTATTAAGAGTGGTGTATTAAAGTCTCCTACTATTAATGTGGAACTATCAATTTCTCCCTTCATATCTGTTAATATTTGCTTCATATATTTTGGGGGCTCTGCTGTTAGCTGCATATATATTTATAATTGTTACAGATTCCTGTTTAATTGTCCCCTTTATCAGTATAAAATGACCATCTTTGACCCTTGTAACTCATCAATTTACATCTACTTTATCTGGAATTAGCATATCCAGCCCAGCTCTCTTTTGGTTACTACTTGCATGGTATATATTTTTCCATCCTGTCACCCTCAACCTACAAGTATCTTTGACCTTAAGGTAAATCTCTTGAACAAAGACAGCATATAGTTGGGTCATGTTTTTTTTTAATCCATTCTGCCAATCTCTGCCTTCTGAGTGGGGAGTTTAGTCCACTTACTTTTTTTTTTTTTTTTTTTAAAGATTTTATTTATTTATTCATTTATCCCCCCCTTGCTGCTTGTGCTCGCTGGGTCAGCTAACCACGCTGTGCGGGCGGGCTTGCCTTCACCAGGAGGCCCCGGGAACCGAACCCGGGGCCTCCCATATGGTAAACGGGAGCCCTACTGATTGAGCCACAGCCGCTTCCCGTAGTCCACTTACTTTTAAAGTCACTACTGATAACACTGGACTTTCTTCTGTCATTCTACTCAGCCTCGGTAAGTCTTATACCTTTATTGTCCTTCAGTTTTGTTAATGCCTATTTTATTTTATTTTATTTTATTTTTTTTTTTTTAAGATTTTATTTATTTATTCATTTATCCCCCCCTTGCTGCTTGTGCTTGCTGGGTCAGCTAACCATGCCGTGCGGGCGGGCTTGCCTTCACCAGGAGGCCCCGGGAACCGAACCCGGGGCCTCCCATATGGTAAACGGGAGCCCTACTGATTGAGCCACAGCCGCTTCCCAATGCCTATTTTATATTTCCTTACTTCCTTGTGTTATCTATATTGGATGCCTTCTCATTGCTATCTGGATATATTTTTCATCTATTTTCCTTGTGGTTACCAAGGGTCAAAATATAACATCCTAAACACATAACAATCATATTTGCTTTGATACCAACTCAACTTCAATAGCATGCACATATACTTTTCCTATACCTCTGTCCCTCAAAATTTTTTTACACTTGCTATCACTTATATCTCTGTATGCTTTATGCCCCAAAACATAGATTTACCATTCCTTTTTATGCATTTGCACCTGTAGGAAGTAAGAAGTAGAGTTACATGCTGTGGCAGTTTAAGATTGTTTATGAATCCCCAAAAGAGAAAGATTATGTTTGTAAACTAATCTATTCCTCTGGGTGTGATACCCTTTGATTGTATTAAATTCAGTTGACGAGGCTTTGAACAGATTATCTGATAAGATTGCTTTGGGCTTTTGATTTGACTATGTCAGTGGGCATGACTCAGGTCGAGTTTGTACCCCATTGCTGGGTATGATATAAACAGACACACAGACACACAAGAGAGAGCTCTGTCAATTTTGATCCTGCCATGTGACAGAAAGGAGAAAGCTCAAACAGCTGAGACCCCGGCGATAAATGAGCCATTCTACATGACAGCTTATAGCTCAGATTGGGAAGGGAGTAAAACAGCCGAGACTGATATAGGAGACCCAGAAAGAAATAAGCCCTATGCCAGAAGAGAGAGGGCTATAGGATCACTTAAGCATGAAGCCTCAAGAGCAGAAGTTCTTAACCTTTTTTGTCCCATGGGCACCTTTGCCAGTCAGGTGAAAACCATGGACCCATTACTAAGCCCACACTACATTGTGTATTATTTAATAAATATATCACACCCGCACCAACACGTCCCCCCCAAGAATAATGTTTTTTTGAATTTCAATTCAAGCTCACAGACCCCTTGTTAATAACCCCTGCTCAAGAGGCTGGGCCCATGGAGCTCAAGAGGAAAGGGTGAGCCTGGAGGGGAAGCAGAGACCAGGCAGAGATAGGCAGCCATCTTGCTTCAACATGTGGCAAATGACTGGCGAGAAAGCACCTCTTATGGAGCCTTGGGCTGGACTTTTTACAGCCTTGGAACAATAGATTTCTGGTACTTTGGATCAGCACCCCTTTGGCAGACTAATATACATGCCAAACAATACAATAATACTGGCATTTATAATTACCCAAATGGTTTCCTTTACCACAGGTCTTTATTTCATTATGCTGATTTGAGCCACTGTCTAGTGGTTTCAGTCTGTACAACTCCCTTCAACATTGCTTGGGCAGGTCTAGTGGTGATGAATTCCCTCAGCTTTTATCTGAGAATACCTTAATCTTGCTCTCATTTTTGAAAAAGAGTCTCACCAGAGATAAAATTCTTGGCTGGCACTTGTTTTCTTTCAGCACTTTAAGTATTTCGACCCACAGCCTTCTTGCCTCCATGGTTTCTGATGAGAAATCGGTACTCAATCCAATTGGTACTACCTTGGTATGTAACACATTGCTTTCTCCTTCTTTTACTTTTGAAGATTTATTTTATTTATTTCTCCCCACCCTGTCAGTTTGCACTTGTGTCTGTTCGTTGTGTGTTCATCTTCCTTTTAGGAAAACCAGGAACTGAACCTGGGACCTCCCATGTGGGAGGGAGGTACCTAATTGCTTGAGCCACCTCCACTCCCTGCTTTGTTGTGTCTCTCATTATATTTTCCTCCTTGTGTCTCTTGTTGCATCAATCTTGCTGTGTCAGCTTGCCGTGCCAGATTGTCACCGTCAGCTTGCCGTCTTGCTCTTCTTTAGAAGGCACTGGGAACCGAACCCGGGACCTCCTGTGTGTTAGGTGGGAGCTCAACCACTTGAGCCACATCTGCTTCCCACGTTGCTTTCTCCTCGCAGCTTTCAAAATTCTGTCTTCATTTGTATTTGATAGTGTAGTCAATATATGACATGGTAAATTTTTCTTCAAGTTTATTCTGTTTGGGTTCTCTGAGATTCCTGGATGTGCGTATTCATGTCTATTGCTAAGTTTGGGTAGTTCTTTGTCATTATTTCTTTGATTATTCTTTCTGCCATTTTCTTTTTTCTCTTTCTGGGACTCCCACAGTGCAAATACTGTTGTGTCTGATGGTGTCCCATAGCTATCGTAGACTATTTCCACTTTTAGTATTTCTGTTTTCTTTCTGCTCCTCAGCCTGACTCATTTCCCATGTACTGTCTTCAATTGAGTTCAGTAATTCTTCTTCTGCTAGCTCCAATCTCCTCTTGACCCTCCTGGGTATTTTTCATTTCATTTATTGTGGACTTCAACTCCAGTAGATCCTTTTACTTACTTTTTTTTTTCCTTTTACTTACTTTTAAAAAGTTCTATCTCTTTAGACTCTCATATTGCTCATTCATTGTTTTTCTATTGTGTAGCTCCTTCTCATTATTTTCCTTCATCTCAAGCATTTTTAGGATCTTTTTTTTAAAGGCTTGGTTTGGTATGTCCACAAATTCTCAACTCCTTCATTGGTGTTTTCTGTATTTTTATCCACTTCCTTTTGATGTGCCATCATTTCCTGTTTCTAAGTTTGTCTTGTATTCTTGAGTTACAAACTGTACATTTCAATATTTTAAAGCATTAACACCGGGACTTATTCCCTGGGCTATCTATTTCTTGGTTTTGTAACCTGCTGTTGGTAAGACAAAGGTTTTTTTTTTTTTTTTAAAGCTTCAGCCCTCCTATCAGGAAGGTCTGCCCAAGGCGAATGCACTGTGCAGGGTTTTCCCTTTCTGGGCCTCTGTCTTCTCCAGGGTTTTTGCTTATTGGCTAATTTGGAATTCCTGTGTTTACTGGAGTTTGGATGAACACTCTATTTTCCAGAAGACAGACCTCCTCATCTTGGGTGTTTGAAGCTAGCCAGCCTTTGTCGGAGACTGTCTGCCTCTACAGTCCCCCCGCCAAACCGAGATGGCTCCATCTGTTCATTGTCTGCTCGCTGTGCCTGCTTGTTGTCTGCTCATTGTGCCTGCTTGTTGTGTCTGCTTGTTGAGTCTGCTTGTCTTCTTTAGGAGGCAATGGGAACTGAACCTGCGACCTCCCTTGTGGGAGGCGGGGTGCCCAACCACTTGAGCCACATCTACTCCCTGCTTGTTGTGTCTGCTCATTGTGTCAGCTCGTTGTGTCTGCTTGTCTTCTTTAGGAGGCACCAGAAACAAAACCCAGGACCTCCCAGGTGGGAGGCAGGCACCCAACTGCTTGAGCCAATCTGCTCTGTGCCTCTATAGTTTTTTAAAAAAAGATTTATTCATTTATTCCCCTCCCCCCCACCCTGCCATTGTTTTGTGCTTGCTGTCTACTCTCTGTGTACTCTGCTTGTCCTCTCTTTAGGCAGCACCGGGAACTGATCCTGGGACCTTCCAGAGTGGGAGAGAGGCACTCAATCTCTTGCACCACCTCAGCTCCCTGGTCTGCTGTGTCTCTTACTGTCTCCCTTCTGTCTCTTTTTGTTGCATCATCTTGCTGTGTCAGTTGTCTGCATGGGCCAGCATTCCGTGCGGGCCAGTACTCCTGCGTGGGCCAGAACTCCACGTAGGCCAGCTCACCATGTGAGCCAGCTTGAATTCACCAGGAGGCCCTGGGAATCAAACTCTGGACCTTCTGTATGGTAGATGGGAGCCCAATCACTTGATCCACATCTGTTTCCCTGCCTCTATCATTTTTTTAAACTCCCTCCCTTGTCTCTACCTGATTTGCAAGGGGTGTAAATTCTGGTAGGAGAGGCATCCTGAAGAATATTTCCCAGCCAAAACAGGGCCAGGGACCTATGGAGGGGTTGCAGACTAACTCCAATGTGTCCAGAAGGGATCAGGAAGGGTGCCAAAAACTTCTCTGATGGCTCCCCAAAACTGAGCTTTCCTGGCCTGCCCAGCAAAACCAGCCCTGATGAAGCATAGTGTCTTTATATCTCCAATGCCTGCACCTCTGTCCAGGAAAGGCTGAAACAATGGCTGCTGCCACTTTTGTCTGGAGTGGGATTGAAACAATGGCTGCCACCATCTTTGTCCGGGGCAGGCTGAAACAATAGTTGCCCTCTGAGTTGGTCCCCAAATGATAAAAATTCACTAATCAAAAGCCATGATTAGGGGGGCGGATGTGGCTCAAATGGTTGGGCGTCCGTCTGCCGTATGGAGGGACCTGGGTTCGATCCCCGGGACCTCCCGGTAAAATTTAAAATATATATATATAGAAGGCACATGGGCTGCCAGGCTCTGTGTGCTGCTGAGCTGTCGGGCCCCGGGAGCCATGCAGCAGAATGATGACGTAACAGGGGAGAGACAAGACGAGATGCTCCGAAAGCTCCAGAAGCCAGGAGCTGAGGTGGCGCAGGCAGCAGAATACCTCTCTCCTACATCGGAGGTCTCCAGGATCGAATCCTGGTGAAGACTGGAGGAGGAGGATGAGAAGAGATGGCAGGAAACAGACACGGAGAATTGCCCAGCAAATGGACACAAAACAGCAAATGGGGAAGGGGGGGTTTAAAATGGATAAAATAAATAAAATCTTTAAAAAAAAAAAAAAAAGCCGTGATCAGTTTTCAGTTGTGCCCACCCTTGTTCTTGGGAAAGAGGATTTTTATGTCCCTTTCTGTCACTGGGGAAATAGCCACAGAATGGACCCCAAGGCAGTTTGTCCTGAGAGTGGGGGATGGGCACCAGTAGCTGTCACACATACAGAGCAATTTACTGTTTTTACCACAGTTTATCAATCTCTTTCTCCAGCTCTTCCCAGGATGCTGAACAGTGATGTTTTGGCCTCCAGAGTTTCAAAACAGTTGTTTCAGGCATTACTGCCTGGTTGTTTTGGTGGAAGGATGGAGTCTTGGAACTCTCTCTGCCTACTTTCCTGGAAGTCTCTCATGACTTATCTGTGTTTTGTATTGTTTTGTTTTAAGATGGGAGAACACTACCATCTATGTATGCTAACTGAAATACTTCCTTAGAGATAAAACTTGATGATGCACATGACATCACCAACATGGTGATGTAAGACATCCTGTAAAAATCTCTCCTCAGATTCAGCTAATAAAAGGACAAATCCTTCTTGCTTAGAACACTGGAGGATGATAGAGCCTGGACAAAGATTCTACAAATGCTGAATCGAAGATAAAGAAAAGTAATTTCCAAGAACACCTAGGGAATTTCCGTCCTGGACCTACCAGTCTGGACCCCTCCCCCTCAATTGGTTCCAGGCAGTTTGGCCACTGCACAGAGGCAGAAGTGTCTCTGTTCCTCCTGTTGCAGATGTAAACTACAGAGCCACTCACATGAGTTAGAACCTCACACATATCCAGGGATGGAAACCCAAGTCTGCAGAGACCCAGGGCAGGGCACAAGTTGCTGAGTCATGCTGGGTCCTACATACAGAAGGGACCCCACAACTGAAATGTGTAAGGAAAGAGGTTACTGAGTGAGGGAGAGAATCAGATGAAGAAGAGCTAAGAAATCTGAACAGTTAAGCACAGACTACTCTAAAGGTCAAGAATAAGTTGGACCAAGCATCAAAGAAGAATGTTAACAGAAGTCCAATCAACAATAAAACCCAAGAAGAAACTGACCTTCAGAGTTAACTCATTAGGATTAACAGGTAAGCAGACATCAGAAAAAAAATTACAAGCCATTCTAAGAAACAGGAAGATATGACTCAGTCAAGGGAACAAATAAAAACTTCAGAGGAGACACAGAATGTGGAACAACTAATCAAAGAACTTTAAACAAATCTCCTAAATCAATGCAAAGATATGAAAAAAAATATGGATATAGAGCAAAAAATAGTAAGAAGACAATGTGTGAGCATAAAGAAGAATTTGAAAGTATAAAAAGAAACATAATAGAAACTATGGGGATGAAAGGCAAAATAAAAGAGATTAAAAATAGACTGCAGGCATACAACAGTAGATTTGAACAGGCAGAAGAAAGGATCAGCAAACTAGAAGACAGGACAATTGAAACAGCACAGTCAGGAGAACAGATAAAGAAAAGAGAAGAAAAATGTGAGCAGTGTTTTAGGAAATTGAGAGACAGTGTGAAGTGTACAAACATATGCATTATGGGTATCCCAGAAGGAGAAGAGAAGGGAAAAGGGGCAGAAAGAACATATGAGGATATAATGGCCAAAAATTTCCGAAATTTATGAAAGACATTAATATACATGTCTAAGCAGCACAACATACTCCAAAGAGAATAAATCTGAATAGACTTATTCTGAGACAAATAATAATGAGAGTGCCAAATATCAAAGATAGAGAATTCCAAAAGCAGCAAGGCAAAAGTGATTTGTCACATACAAGAAATAAAACTAAGTGCTGATTTCTCATCAGAATCCATAGAGGCAAAAAGACCATGGTATGATATACCTAAGGCACTGAAGGAGAAAATCTGCCAGCCAAAATTTCTTTATCTGGTAAAACTGTCCTTCAAAAACGAGGGAGAATTTAAAATATTCATATATAAAGAGAAATGGAGAGTTTGTTAACTTGCTGTACAAAAGAGTTCTGCAGGTTGAAAGGAAAAGATAGGAGAAAGTGACTTGGAGCAATGTGAAGAAATAAAGATCTTCAGAAAGGGTAACAGAGTAAATGCAAAACCCATTAGTACTGTATCTTCAATATGCAAAACTCTACCGTTTATGAGTCAGCATGTAACTGAAGAAAAAAAGTGCATATTTCCTGATAATGGACATGAAATATACGGAGGTAAAGCGGAACAAAACAACATAAAAGAGGGGGAACAAACAGATATGGGAGCAGAGAATGTATATGCTACTGAAGCAAAGGTGGTATCTTTTCAAGTTAGTAGGTTACAGATGTTGGTGATGTAATATAAACCCCAGAGTAACCACAAAGAAAGTATTTAAAAATATATATACAGAAATAGAAATGAAAAAGGAATCACTCAGATACATCACAAAAGGCTACTATACAGAAAAGGAGGTTGCAAGAAAGGAAAAGAGAGATTAAAAAAAAAAAAAAAGATATGACATATAAAAACCAAAGGACAAAACAGCAGAAGTAAGTACTACCTTTACAGTAATAATACTGAATGCTAATGGATTAAACTCTCCAATCAAAAGACTGGCAGAATGGATAAAAAAGCATGATCCAACTATATGTTCTTTACAAGAGATCCACATTAGACCCAAAGACATGCATAGGTTGAAAGTGAAAAGGTGGAAAAAGATATTTCCTACAAATAGTAACGAAAAAAAAGCTGGGGTAGCTATACTAATATTAGACAAAACAGACTTATAAGTCAAAAGCTCCTATAAGAGACAAGAAGGATACTACATATTAGTAAAGGGAGCAATCCACCAAGAAAAAAATTACAATCATAAATATTCATGCACTGTAATCAGTCAGACAAAAGGGGTGCTGATGCAAAGTACCAGAAATCTGTTGGCTTTGATAAAGGGTATTTATTTGAGGTAGAAGCTTACAGTCACAAGACCCTAAAGAGTCCGACTCAAGGAACCATAAGAGGTACTTGCTCACCCAAAGTCATTTGCCATATGTTGAAGCAAGATAGTGGGTGATGTCTGTGAGGGTTCAGACTTCCTTCTTCCTCTTAAGGCTCCATGGTCCCAGCTTCTTCCGATCTCAGCTGTGGGCTGGCATAAGGCTCTTCTCTCTCCCTGGGGCTCATTTCTTTCCTAGCTCAGCTGCTCTGCTTTCTTCACAAGATCAGCTGTAGACTATCAGGTTCCTCTCTCTTCCTGGGGCCTCTGCAGTGTCTAATGGAGCCGTCTCTCTTTCCTCATATATCTGCTTCTCTGTGTGTCTACTTCTGTGTGAGAATCTATTTTATCCCCACCAAGGGGGTGGGGACTCAACCCTGCACACCCTAATGACTTGGTCGAATCAAAGCCCTAATCTCAACATAATTTAATCAAAGACATCTCAGCTGAATCTAACACAATCAAAGGGTTATCACTCCCAGAAGAACAGTCCAGTTTACAAACATAATCAAATATCTTTTTTGGAATTCATAAATAATATCAAACTGCCACATCCACCTAGCCACAGTGCCCCAAAATACATGAGGCAAATACTGGCAAAACTGAAAGGAGCAACAGACACCTCTAAAATCATAGTTGGAGACTTCAATACATGACTCTCATCAATAGACAGAACATCTAGAGAGAAGATCAATAAAGAAACAGAATAATATGATAAAAGAAATACACCCATGGGAAGCGGCTGTGGCTCAATCAGTGGGGCTCCCATTTACTGTATG
>JAKSZT010054414.1:666959-700918 GCA_026826555.1 Tolypeutes matacus
TTTTTTTTTTTTTTTTTTTTTTACCGGGAGGTACCGGGGATCGAACCCCGGTCTCTCCATATTGTAGACAGACGCCGAACCTTTTGAGCCACATCTGTTTCCCAGTAACATACTCTTAAACAACAAGAGGGTCAAAGAAGAAATTGCAAGGGAAATCAGTAAATATATTGAGATGAATGAATATAATATGTAACATATCAAAACTTATGGGATGCAGTGAAGGCAGTGCTTTGAGGGAAATTTATAGCCCTAAATGGTTACATTAAAAAAGAAGAAATTCTTTCCGCCATCTTGGAGCCTGTGGAGGCCTTCTGGGAACAGGACTTCTAAAATGCAAATATGTCTGGATGGCTGTGGTCCAAAGCCACTTTTGCTGGCTATAAGCAGGGGCTGTGGAACCAGAGTGAATACACAGCTCTTCTTAAACTTGAAGTATTTATGCCCAAGATGAAAGTGAATTCTATTTGGGCAAGAGATGTGCTTATGTGTACAAAGCAAAAAACAACACAGTGACTCCTGTTGGCAAACCTAACAAAACCAGAATAATGTGGGGAAAGGTAACGGTGTCCCGTGCAAGAGTGACATGGTTCATGCTAAATTCCAAAGCAACCTTCCTGTTAAGGTCATGGAAGGAGGGAAGGAGGAAGGAAGGAAGGAAGGAAGACTTCAAAGACCTAAATGCACACTTGGAGGAACTAGAAAAAGAACAGCAAACTAAACCCACAGCAAGCAAAAGGAAAGAAATAATGAAGATTAGAGTAGAAATAAATGAAATTGAGGATACAGAAACAATAGAGGGCATTACAAAACCAAAAGTTGGTTCTTTGAAAAGGTCAATAAAATTAACAAACCCTTATCTAGACTGACAAAGAAAAAAAGAGAAAAGATGCAAATAAATAAAATCAGAAATGAGAGGAGAGATATTACTATTGACCCTACCAAAACAAAATGGATCATAAGAGGATTCAATGAACTGACAAAATCTTAGAGGCACACAAGCAACCTACACTAATGCTAGAAAACAGAAGATCTCAAGAGACCAGTTACAAGTAAAGAGATTGAATTAGTCATCAAAAAGAAAGGACTAGACGTCTTCACAAGTGAATTCTACCAATCATTCCATGAAAAAAATAATACCAATCCTGCTCAAACCCCTCCAAAAAACTGAAGAGGAGGGAATACTACTTAATTCATTCTATGAGTCCACATCACCCTAATAACAAAGCTAAAGATACTACAGGAAAAGAAAATTACTGACCAATAGATACAAAAATCCTCAAAAATACTTGGAAATCAAATCCAACAGCATACTAAAAGAATTACACACCATGATCAAGTGAATTTTATCCCAGGTATACAAGGGTGGTTCAATATAAGAAAATCAATTAATGTAATACACCACATTAATAGAGCGAAGGGAAAAAAAACACATGATCATGTCAACTGATGCATAAAAGGCATTTAACAAAATCCAGCATCCTTTCTTGATAAACACTTAGAACACTGGGAATAAAAGGAAACTTCCTCAACACGATAAAGGGCCTATATGAAAAACCCACAGCTAACATCATACTTAGTGGTGAAAGACTAAAGTTTCCTGCTAAGATCTGGAACAAGACAAGGATGCCCACTGTTACCACTATTATTAAACATTGTCCTGGAAGTTCTACCCTGAGCAATTAGGCAAGAAAAAGAAATAAAAGGAATCTAAATCGGAAAGGAAGGAGTAAAACTTTCACAATTTGTAGATGACAGGATCCTATATATAAAGTCCCCTAAAACCTACAACAAAGCTACTAGAGCTAATCAACGAATTCAGCAAATGATGGGGTACAAGATCAACAAGGAAGTATCAATAGCATTTTTATATACTAGTAATGGGCACTCTGAGGAGGAAATCAAGGAAAAACCCCATTTACAACAGCAAATAAAAGAATCAAATATTGTGGAATAAATTTAACCAAAGGTATAAACGACTTAGAGACAGAAAACTACAAAACCTTGCTAGAAGAATCAAAGAAGACCTAAATAAAAAGGACATCCCTTGTTCATAGACTGGAAGACTAAATATTGTTAAGATGTCAATCCTACCCAACAGTACTTATGGATTCAATGCAATCCCAATCAAAATTCCAACAGCCTATTTTGCAGAAATGTAAAAGCCAATTATCATATTTATTTGGAAGGGTAATAGCCAAAAACATCTTTAAAAAGATGAAGGGAGTTAGAAGACTCATACTTCCTCACTTTAAATCTTATTAGAAAGCTTTAGTGGTCAAAAGAGTATGGTACTGGCAAAAGGATAAGTATATAGACCAATGGAATAAAATTGAGAGTTCAGAAATAGCCTATCACATTTATAGCCAATTGATTTTTTTTTTTTTTTTTTTTTTTGTGGTATCAGGGCCAGGGATTGAACCCAGGACCTCATATGTGGGAAGCCAGAACTCAACCACTAAGCCACATCCACTCCCCAATAGCCAATTGATTTTTGACAAGGCTTCCAACTCCACTCAATTGGAAAAGAAAAGTTTCTTTAACAAATGGTGCTGGGAAAACTGGATATACAAAAGGATGAAGGAGGACCCCTATCTCACACAATATATCAAAATGGATCAAGGACCTAAATATAAGAACCAGGGCTATACAATTCCTAGAATAAAATGTAGGGAAGTATCTTCAGGATCTTGTGTTAGGTAATGGTTTCTTAGACTTTACACCCAAATCATAAGCAACAAAAGAAAAAAATAGACAAATAGGACCTCATCAAAATTAAAAACATTTGTACATCAAAGGACTTTATCACAAAAGTTAAAAGACAGCCTACTCAATGGGAAAAAATATTTGAAAGCCACTTATCTGTTAATGCTTTAATATCCAGAACAATATTAAGAAATTCTACAACTCAACAATAGAAAGACAAACAACCCAATTTGAAAATGGGCAAAAGACCTGAATAGACATTTCTCCAAAGAGGATATACAAATGGCTAAAAAAGCACATTAAAAGGTGCTCAACATCAACAGTCATCAGGGAAATGCAAATCAAAACCACAATGAGACACCAGTTCATTAGAATGGTTACTATTAAAAAATGGAAAATTACAAGCGTTGGTAACGATGTGGAGAAAAAGGAAATGGCAGTTCCTCAGAATCTAGCTACTAGATACATACTCCAAAGAATTGAAAGCAAGGTCTAAAAATGATATTAACACATTGATGTTCATACAGGCATTATTCACAATTGCCAAAAGATGGAAGAAACCCAAGTGTCCATCACCCAATGAATGGATAAGCAAATTGTGGTATATACATACAATAGAACATTACTCAGTTGTAAAAAGTAATGAAGTGGGAAATGGATGTGGCTCAAGCAGTTAGGCACTCACCTCCCAAATGGGAGGTCTCAGGTTTGGTTTCCGATGCCTCTTAAAGAAGATGAGCAAGACAGAGCTGATGCGACGGGCTGGTGCAGCGAGTTACACAACAAGGAGACACGATGAGAAACACAACGAGAGACACAACAAGCAGGGAGTGGATGTGGCTCAAGGAATTGGGTGCCTCCCTCCCACATGGGAGCTCCCAGATTTGGTTCCCAGTACCTCCTAAAAAAAAAAAAAAGAAGACAAGCAGACACAGAGAGCGGACAGCGAGCGCAAAACAACAAGGGGCAAGAGTAGAGAAATAAATAAATAAATCTGAAAAAAAAAAAAAAAAGTAATGAAGTCCTCACACATGTGACAACATGGATGAACCTTGAAAACACTATACTGAGTGAAATAAACCAGACACAAAAGGACAAATATTGTATGATTTCACTGATATGAAAAAATGATAATAAGCAAACTCCTAAGAGTCAGAACGTAGAGTTTAAGTTACCAGGGGCTGGGTTGGGGATAGAGAATGGGGAATAAATGCTTAATTTGTGCAGAATTTATATTTAGTTTGATTGTAAAGTTTTAGAAAAAGATGGTGGGGATGGTAAAACAATATTCTGAATGTAATTAACAGCACTGAATTGTAACAGCACTGAATTATAAATATGAATGTAGATGTGGGGATACGGAATGCCCACTTCCCCCTCCCACCAGTTATTTGTGTAGATTGCCGGAAAGGGTGGGGTTGAACTAGCCAGCAACCCAACCCTCTCAGATGGAAGGACCCTAAGAGAGGCTACAAGAGGTCTAACCTGTATTTGTGCACGTAGGCTATAGTCAATTTTATTATTAACTATACCTGTTCTCACTGTATCCATTACCTATGCCACAAAAATGTGCTGCTCCCTGCTTGCACATGTACACTCCTCTGCTATATTCTCTATATAAACCTGTAATCCCCGGCAGCTGTGCGGAGCTTTTCCCAATCTGCAGCCATCAGGTTTATGTGAGTAATCGTAAGTAATAAAGGCATGACCAATGCTGGGCTCCCATGTGGTTTCTCTGGAACATCGAATTATTTGGTCAGCCTTCCCAGGCATGACCTTCTGCATTACAGTAGATAAAAGGGGAAATACTCTCAAGATTTTCTGCCTAGGGAAGCGGCTGTGGCTCAATCAGTGGGGCTCCCGTTCGCCATGTGGGGGGCCCCGGGTTCGGTTCCCGGGGCCTCCTGGTGAGGGCGGGCCCGCCCGCATGGCGTGGTTGGCTGACCCGGCGAGCACAAGCAACAGGGGGGAGATAAATGAATGAATAAATAAAATAAAATCTTTAAAAAAAAAAAAAATTTTTCTGCCTAGGCACAGCGAGCTGACCCAACAAGATGACACAACAAGAGACAAAAGAGGAAAAACCTAATGAGAGACACAACAAAGCAGGAAATAGGGGTGGCTTAGGCGTTTAGTCTCCCTCCCATTTTGGAGGCCCTGGGTTTGGTTCTGGTGCCTCCTAAAGAAACAAAAAAGACAGACACAGCAAGTGCAAACAATGAGGGGGTGGGGAGGGATAAATAAATAAAAATAAATCTAAAAAAAAAAAAAAAAAAAGGGAAGCAGCTGTGGCTCAAGCAATTGAGCTCCCATTTAACATACAGAGGACCTGGGTTCAATCCCCAGGACCTCCTGGTAAAAAAAAAAAAAAAAAAAAAAAGGTGCCCCAGACCTGTGCAGCGTGGAGAGGCACAGGCCCCCACGTGGCAAAGGGATGCACCAAAAAGACGATCACGCAACCAGGTAGGGGGAAAAAAAAGATTTTCTGTCTCTACCCTAATGCGAAAGAAGAAAAACTTATTACATTAAAGGCATTTTTCACATTAAAAAAGAGGGGGGATTTTAGATCATATCATGTTAGAATAAAAATTAGAAGATAAAATATAGGACTTTATAACAATGAAACCTATTATAAACAATGGACTATAGTTACAACGATAAAAATATTCTTTCATGAATTATAACAAATATACCACACTAATGCAATGTGTTAATGATAGAGTGGGAAAAAATATACCTAATATAAAATATAGACTATAGCAGGGATTCTTAACCTTTTTTGTTCCACAGACCCCTTTGCAAGTCAGGTGAAAACCATGGATCCCTTCTCAGAATGCAGCAGCAGAGAGTTTTATGACAGCATCAGCATGTCTTTAAATTTTAGGATTATTCAAAATTAATTCAAGCTCACAGACTCCCTGAATGCCTGGTTAAGAAAGCCTTGACTATATAGTTAATCGTACAATTTTAATAGTCTTACGTCAATTGTAACAAAAGTGCCACACTAATGCATGTGTCAACAATAGGGGGGTATTTGGGAACCTGGCATTTTTTACATGATTTTTTGGTAAAAGTAAAACTTCTCTAGTTAAAAAAACTGTTTTAATTGATGATGCAGTGGCAAAAGGTTGCAGTACTTCTCTTGAGATGAGGAGGACTAGGGACTCGTACACAATCGCAGGGTTGGAAACAGCTAGGAACAGGGCCAGACCATTTAGAGTCAACAGTGAAGTGGAGAACACAGGTCTGAGGCAAGTGGGCAGCCCAGTTGGGGAAGACCTCTTCCACTGCTTCCTTGGTGTAAGAAGCAAGGTCTCTGGCTGATAGAAATGACTGGGAAGGAGAAGTTGGACTTCTAGCGGGATCTCGAGGAAAAGGTATGGAATAGATGAATGAAGAAATACAAGAGGAACTGGGCCAGGAATTGGAAGTGAGACCAGTCAATTTGGGTTTATATTTTCCTCCATCTGTAATCAGCCACACCAGGACAGGCAAAGAGGAGGAAGAATTGGATGTGATGATGATCTGAGGGAAAAGCAAGGAAATTGGGGACATATGAGAGAATGATTATATCCATCTTTTAATTTGGGGGCCTTTGGGACATCCTTTGACTGCATGACCATGAGTACCTGAATGGGGTGCTCTCTCTCCATCATTCACAAGTAACCTGGATGAGGTCCAGGAGAATATTCTCTTTTTACCATTTTTTAAACCCAATGTCATGACAAAATCACTGCCACACAGTAGAAGCTACAGAGGTATCTAGTGGATGAATGACTGAGATGGTCAGAGTGATACTGGTGCAACCTCTGGCACAGCCTTCACTCTAGGGGCTGATGCTCCCAGGTTTCCTGTATAAAGTTCAACCAGAAACTGAGCCAGGTGACCATTTGGGGTGGCAGCCTAAGGCTGTGAATACCCACTTTGGCAGAAAGAGTCTAAACTCAACAGAACGAGAAGACTCCTGGCTCTGCAGATCCCTCAGTAGAAAAGTTCCTGATGGAGACACACAGAGAGAGAGAGAGAGACAGAGGGAGGAAGAAGAAAGGATGAGAGGAAGATCCCATATCTCTGAACCTTATTATTCTGCCTTAATCCCAGTTGTTCTCAATATTTTGGAGGACTGGGACCCGTTTAAAGTTCTAATTACAACCAGGCATCCTCTCCCGATCAACTGCCACACAGACATTCACACTCAATTTTACAAATCATTTCAGGGATTGATTTTTCTCTAGATTTCTCTTATTTTCTTCTCTTCTCTGGTTCACTCTGCAACTCTTATTCTAAGCCCACCCACTCCGTCCTTTCTATTGCCCCGATCCGCCCTCATTCCACCTTTATTCCCTAAATTCACAGGCTTTCCCCTCGTCCCTCAGTCGCTCTTTTCACCCTCCCCCACCCCTCACTCCCACCCCGGCCCTGCACCTTCACAGATAAGGAACAGACGTCCCCAGCCCAGGAAGAGCACTTCCCACTGGGGCACTGGGAATGTAAACGACCACGACAAGCATAGCCAGGGGGATGCGACCTGCGCGGAAGAAACACGGAGGGTCGGGGAACAGGTGCGGGTCACCTCCCCCAGAGCCGGGGTGAGGGGCCTCCCCAAGGCGAGGACGCGACCAGGGGGGCGAGGGAGGGGGAGACTCAAGGGAGGGGTGTTGTCTGCAGAACCCCAGGCCTGAGAACGCGGCTCCCTGGGGCTCCCAGTGGCGCGGGGCGGCCGTCACTGTCTTCGAGGGACCGAGAGGGGCGAAGCCGGGGGGCCGGGGTGGGTCGCGAAGGGCGTGAACTCATCTCCCGGGGGAGCACTTTACCCGCGCAGATAGCCGGAGGGTGGGGGGGGGTCAGTGAGGTGTTAAAGCAGGAAAACGCCCCGGCAGGAGGCGTCTACACGGCCCGAAGGCATAAAGGCCGGGGCCTGGGACCCGCCTCAGAGCGATTTTAACCGGAAGCGGACGAGGAGCTCGGGACCCCCCGGGGAGCGAACGGCCTCGGAACGTCTCAAGCGGCGCCGGGACTCACCGGGTGCGGGGACTTTAACGTCCGGGACGGGCCCCGGTCCCAGTGAAACGCAGGTTTGAACTCGAGAGTCGGACACTCCCTCACGGGAACGCGACCATTGCCGCGCTCCGTCCGCTTCAGCGTCTGCAGGCCTCTGCGCGTGCGCGGGGTCGGGGGTGTCGAAGGGGGGCGGGGCCTGGGCGGGGAGGCCGCTGGCTCGGGACCCGCGGGGCTGCGCTTCGCCTCCCCTCCGCCCGCCCCCGGAATTGACTGTCCGCGTTCCAGTCTCTTCCCTGCCGTGTGGGTGGAGCAAGGCCGCGTCCTCCCTGTTTTCAGCGATTGCTCCAAACAGTATAGGGTGAGAGCCCAGAGCCCTGGGCGCCCGGGGGCTCTAGGCGGTTTACGCGAACAGCGCTGAGCGGACCCGCGTCGGGCGCTGGGCCTCGCCCCCCGTCAGAACTTCTGGTCTACCTGAGAGGTGCCGGCGTTGTCTGCCAGGCGGTGGGAACCGGGCTGTGGGGTGCGGGACTGCCGGGGCAGCGTGTGCGGCTTCGTCTGCCCCCCTCACTTGCCAGCCCCCAGCCCCCCGCGGCACAGCAACCCCGGGCTCAACTGGGCCAGGGTCTGGGCTGTTGGGGTGGGGAGCAGTTACTTTAAAAAAAAAAACTTTGTGTAGATATGAATTCATATTTATTTCTTTACATTGAGCATGTTTTTCTAGTCCACTCTTCTTGAATTCAAATACCTGGGAGATATACTAGTTGGCATCCCGTATTTTTGCTTTGTCATTAGTTACGAAATATATTTACTAACTTTAAATGTATCTTTATTCCCAGTTATTTGGACGAGTATTTTTTAATGTGAAAATTAATGATTACATATATTTTTAAATTTCATTGTTCTATTGAACAATGAAATTTTAAAAGGAACACTTGAAATTTAAAAAGGAACACGAAAGGAACAGGAGGGTGGTTATACAGTGCTCTCTCATTCCGGTTTGAAAATCTACGGTACCTGCAAATTCTTAATACTTTTAGCACCAGATTAGAAGAGTAAGTATAATACCCAATTTCTTAATAAACAATGTCTTACAAATAAAAATACATTTAAAGGAGATTTAAATGCATTATCCACAAGCAATCAGTATATATTTGTATGTCATATTCACTTATGCTTAAGAGTTAAAGCAAGTATATTACACCGATGGAAATATGGGATATCTCTTCATGCAATATGCAGGGATAATATTCAAGTAAAAGGGGGAAAATCTCTTATTTTTGTAAATGTATCCATATATAATTATCTACATGATAGATGAGGAAATTCGTGATGTTTCCCACAGGTCACATACACATTTCAGTTCATCAAAAGCAACTGCTTTGTACAGCTAATTTATAAGTAGGTGGCATTTCAATAAAACCAAAATGAGTCCTACATATTCCTAAAAACAAAAGCTTCCAGTGGACTAAGAACTGTCAGTAAATAATGCAATCATTCAGAGGATTATGGTTGTTCCTAAAGGAGTGCAAGTTCAAACCTGTCAACACCAGAGGTAATTGTTTACTATTAATTTATACATGAGTCCATTGAAATTCTTTACCTGAATGTAACATATGAAAACAGTCTTTTCCCCCAGCAAAATATGTGGAAATATTAAAAAAAAAAAAAAATTGTTTTTTAAAGTAACCAATCAGATTTCATAGGCTACACTTGGTAAAAGGAATCTGCTGGATGGAATTCCTTCATTTGGTGGCTTTTGAATGCCCTTAACTGGATCACTTCTTTTATGTGTTGTTCTAATGAGCTCACCAAAACATAGATCATGCTGTACAGGTAGTAAACAAATGCTAGATATACGAAGCTAATTTGCGCCATCCTTCTTTCTGATAATATGCTGGAATATCTGCATTCATTAGGGTTACAGCTTCATAGAGTCCTGATCTACTCAGCACCTGTCCACTCACACACCTCCAAATACGATATGCCAAGAGCGGCATACTGAGCCCCAGCGTGAGCCGTTCTGCTGCACAAAGAGACATGACACAGAAGGAAGCGAGGACGAGGTCCTGTAGGAACCAGAGGGCTGAGGGTACCACACCAGCCTGTAGGATTCCTGTCATCAGTCTTTGCTCATGAAATGCTGTGAAGTGCCAGACGGCGAAAGAGCAGCAGCAGCGCCAGGCACAGCAGAAGGCTGCGAAGGTGAAGGCCACGGCCGGGAGGAGCAGCCGACAGCACCGGGGGCAGCGGAGAAACGCAGCCCAGGGCCCTCGAGATGAGATATTTAATCCACTGTTTTCCTTTCCATTTCTGAATGTTTTGTGTCAAGTGCAGATAATGAGGCTTGTAGAAGGTGTACTCTTTCAGAGATACTTGAATTGGCTTTGAACTAATGAAAAATTAATTTTGCAATATTTCCAGAGACATTTAGAGGATTTTCTGTTCTTTCACCTGAACAATAAGACCAAATAGTGAGATTCTGTTCCTTTCTTTGCGCCTGAGAAGATGGCAGAGCAGGCGTCCAAGCCCGTGCTCTTTGTGTGTCTGGGTAACGTTTGTCGATGCCCCGCTGCAGAAGCAGTTTTCAGAGAACTTGTAACTGCGTACCCTGTTTCGGATAATTGGAGGATAGACAAGGCCGCCACATCCACATATGAGACAGGCAGCCCCCTGATTATCAAGGGCCAAACTGCATAAAGCAGCCTATTTCTAGGACTCCCATTGCCCAGCAGGTTAGCACAGAAGACTTTGCCACATTTGATTATATCCTATGTATGGGTGAAAACAGTCCGAGGGGAATGACTCCGACTCTAAGACTGTTTCCGGTGGCGTGTTAGGTGCTGCAGAGCATTTTTGGAGAAATCACAGGAAAGCTGCCTCCATTCATTGCTGAAGGCCAACATGAGTAACAGCGGCATTCTAGGTTTCTCATCAATCGGTGGGTTAAAGTGTAATGTTTCATAGTTCAAGGCCACAACTTTTTTCAATTGACTTACAATTTCTCATCTTAAAAAATAATTGTAATGGAAATCATTGTTGTATTTGGCAGAAGAATAAAAACCTTTGATTCAGACAGTATTGGGTATATTCAATGTTCTTAAACAAATTGGACCTCTTATCTTGCCCCAATTACAAAAATAGTGGAACAAATAGAAACACAAAATAAAATGTTTTCTGTGTGTTTTGTAACACAGTAATTTCTTTCTAGTGTTTAACCTTTAGGTACTAATCCAGTGACAGCTAACATTTTTTTTTTTTTTTTTAAGATTTTATTTATTTATTTATACCCCCTTGCTGCTTGTGCTCGCTGTGTCCATTTGCTGTGCATTTTTCTGTGTCTACTTGTCTCCCTTTGTTGCGTCATCTTGCTGCGTCAGCTTACCACGCTGCACGGGCTGGCTTGCCTTCACCAGGAGGCCCCGGGAATCGAACCCGGGGCCTCCCATATGGTAAACGGGAGCCCTATCAATTGAGCCACATCCGCTTCCCCGACAGCTAGCATTCTAATGCACATTAATTATGATCTTTTTTTTTTTTTAAAGATTTCTCTCTCCCCACCTCATTGTTATAGCACAATGTCTATAACACGCTGTCTGCTCTCTTTGTTCATTGTGTGCTATATGTCTCCTTGTCTTCTTTTAGGAGGCACCAGGAACCAAACCCAGGACCTCCCATGTGGGAGGGAGGCAACCAGTCGCTTGAGCCAAATCTGCTCCCTGCTTGCTGTGTCTCCTCATTGTGTCAGTTCACAGCGCCAGCCCGTCGCATCAGCTCTCTGTCTTGCTCTTTTTTTTTTTTAAGATTTGTTTATTTATTTCTCCCTCTCCCCTCGTTGTTTTGCACTCGCTGTCTGCTTGTCTTGTCTTTAGGCAGCAGCGGGAACCAATCCTGACACCTTCTGGAGTGGGAGAGAGGCGCTCAATCTCTTGCACCAACTCAGCTCCCCAGTCTGCAGCATCTCTTATTTTCTCTCCTCTATGTCTCTTTTTGATGCGTCATCTTGCTGCACCAGCTCTCTTCGCGGGACAGCACTCCACGTGGGCCAGCTGGCCTTTCACCAGGAGGCCCCAGGAATCGAACCCTGGACCCCCTATATGGTGGATGGGAGCCCAATCGCTTGAGCCACATCCGTTTCCCTTGTTCATCTTTAGGAGGCACCAGGAACTGAACCTAGGACCTCCCATGTGCTAAGCGGGCACCCAACTGCTTGAGCCACACCTGCTCCCAAGTATGATCTTAATAATGAAAACATCATTTTAAGGCCCAAGTCAATATCTGAGCCCATTAAGAATTTTAAATAATCTACCTCTTCAATAAATTGACACTTGGGGTCACAGAGCCCAGCTGCTCCCAGAATCCTCACCCAGCACACAGTTCCTTCTGCCTCTCTGAAATCTGCAGGCCCTAACAGAACGTCCTCAGTCCAGATTCCTTTTAAAATAAATCCTAAGGCCAGGCATTTATCTGGACCTGGCTCCCTTTGCTGGGTTTACTTCTCAGAACAGATCAGAGGTGAAGAGAGTTTGGGGGACGCCTTCTCCTGCCTGCCGCTCTGGCCCTCACAACTTCCTGACACCCTGATGCAGATAAGGGGGATTATAGAGCTTGAATTTGGTGAGTGGATTTTTGTCTTTCTGGTTAAAACCTGTCCTTCGTCAGTGTCTCCCAACACCTGTCTTCCTTTCCTTTGCTACCTCCATGTATTACAAACAGAAAGAAGGGAAGTGGCTGTGGCTCAATCAGTAGGGCTCCCGTTTACCATATGGGAGGCCCTGGGTTTGGTTCCCGGGGCCTCCTGGTGAAGGCAGGCCCGCCCGCGCGGCATGGTTAGCTGACCCAGCGAGCACAAGCAGCAAGGGGGGGATAAATGAATAAATAAATAAAATCTTAAAAAACAGAAAGAAATACAAAGAAATGAACAAACCATCAAGATAGCCCTCAGATCCACTAATTCAGTCCTTTTTACTGCCTTGCTCTCTTCCATCTGTATTTAGCTGTCATCACAGGAGATTATTTTTGTGATCAATGATAAGGAAGGAGAAGAGACAAGGAGACTCTCTGCCCCTAGGAAGGCAAGGTCCAGCATCTAAGTCCCTCTGGGAAAGGTGGACATATACTACCTATCTCCCAGGATAGTCCCAGGATTAACTCCCAAAATGATGTGACAGTCCCAGCACAGTGCCCTGGACAGAGTGCACCCCAGCAATGGGTGAGCACATAGTAGATGCGCAGTAAACATTGCTTCAATGACTGAATGCATTCTGTTTCCTAAATACAGCTTGGCTCAGACACTACCACCTTCTCTATTCCTCTCTCTGTTGGCAAGGAGCCAACAGAGATTGTGATAATTCTGGGACCTGTTATGTGTCCTTCATTGAGAACAAGCAGTATTTGCATTGAGATATGACGTTTGGGTGTAAGGGACTCAGGTGTCCTGTGCTTGCTTTCTTCAGCTGGGTGCTATGGAAATTGGGATCTGGGGGTAGCAGCTTGTTTAAAATGCAGATTCATCGGCCTCATCCCAGACCTGCTGAATCACAATTTCTGATGGTAGGAATCCACAATCTGTTTCACCAGTATCCCCCTGATTTGTATGTACACTAGAGAGTCAATGCCTTGGGATCACCTGAGTAGCTTTAAGAAATACCATCACCTGTGTCCCTCTCCCCGTGATGCTGTCTATTGGTCTTGGGTAGGGTCCAGAATCAAGGTTTTAATAAAATGACCAAGGAAATTGCACCGTGAGGCCAGAGTTAAGTGCCGTGAGTCTCCCGGTTACATTTCTGGGGAATGAGCATAAGGTCTGGTCCAGGGACTAAGGGAGCCCAGTCTGCATTTTTTTTTTCCTCTAATGTTTGCAATTATTATTATTCAATTATTTCCCCTCCCAGACCCAGCTCACCAGGCCACAGCTGCCTGTGCCAAATCTTAAGCCACTTTTTTTTTTAACATACATTTCTCAGTTAAATGTACTGGATACATAGAAATTTTTTTTTTAATCATACAATATGGTACACAATATATTTGGTTCATAGTAACACATTCATACAGTATTTGTCCTTTTGTGTCTGGCTTGCTTCGCTCAACATAATGTCCTCCAGGTTCATCCATGTTGTCATATTGCATTTTTTTATTTTTTATTTTTATTTGGTTTACAATAGATGATAGAATACATATTATTTTGTAAGTTGCTAGTTTCACTTGAGAATCTGTCATGTGATCTTTTCAAATCAAATGGTTGCGCAATAGTTGTGGCAGTTTGGTATTGTTTATTAATTCAAAAAATAGATAATTGGATTGTGTTTGTAAACTAGTCTGTTTCTCTGGGCATATTAGAGTGTATTAACTTCAGAGGTTTCACTTTTACTTGATTAAATTATGAATAGGGCTTTGATGGGCCACATCAGTAGGACATTGGGTCCCTGCCCCCTTGGTGGGCGGGGACTCACAGAGAAAATGACATGGCAGAGAAGAGAGTTGGAGTTTTGATGCTGGGACACCGGGAAGTAAATACACAGGAGAAGAACACAGATGAATAGACTCAGCTCCATAGATACAGAAGAGGCCCTGGGAAGAGAGAGAGAGCCTGATAGTCTACAGCTGACCTTGTGAAGAGACCAGAGCAGCTGAGCCCAGGAAGAAATGAGCCCCAGGGAGAGAGAGGAACCTTATACCAGCCTACAACTGAGACCTGAAGAAGTTGGGACCCCGGAGCCTAAAGAGGAAGGCTGAACCCTCACAGAGACCGGCAGCCATCTTTCTCCGACATGTGGCAACAGACTTTGGGGAAGGAAGTAACTTATGCTTTATGGCCTTGTGACTGTAAGCTTCTATCCCAAATAGCCTTTATAAAAGCAGATTTCTGGTACTTTGCATCAGCACCCTTAATATGACAATTAGTCATAATAAATTGTCAAACATTCTTCTCTGATGGACTTGAGGTTGTTCCCAATGTTTCCCCACTATAAAAAGTAAACATCTTACACATCTGCCCTTATATAGAGAGATGCTTTGATTTCGACAGAATGGACCAAAAGTGGGATTTCTAGGTTAAAGGGAATATATTTATTTTTTTATTTTTTATTTTACCGGGAGGTCCTGGGGATCGAACCCGGGTCCCTCCATATGGGAGACGGATGCCCAACCATTTGAGCCACATCCATCCCCCTATATTTATTTTTTATTTTGGTAATACACATAATATATTTACTGTTTTAACCGTTTTAAACTATAAAATTTGGTGGTATTAACTGCATTCATAACCTTGTGCAAGCATCACTATTATCTAGTTTCAGAACATTTTGATCATCCCAGAAGAAAATCCTTTGCCCTCTAAGCAATTAGTTTCAGCTTACCTAAACCATCATGAACCAGGGCCATGCATTTGGGGGAATAGCAGAATTAAGGTTACCATAGTGCCAGCAGATTTGCTTTAGGCTGCAGAGTGGGGCATAAAACTTCCACCAAAGGGTTGGCTACCATTTACCCTTGAAAAGCTGAGATGTTGCTGGGGACAGCCTGGTTTCATTCATTTTCCATTTGACAACCACTCATCTGAAACTGGAATATAAGGCTGGAGAGTCAAAGGGCTTCTATGGGTCTGGCTTGAGTTTTGACAAGAACTCAGGAGCAAGCTAATCACTGCCTTCAAAAGCGGTGTATCTTAGTTTTGTCAAGGTGGCTTCAATTCAGAAGCACACAGGGAAGCTTCTGGTTGGAGGATGCCTCCCGTTGCCTGGGGCTCCATAAGTCACATTCAACACTCACAGAGTCCTGTTCTGTCTCCAGTACCACAGGAGTATAATAAGGGGCTTAGTCTCCTTTTTCATAATGAGAAACAAAGAGACAACAGTATAATATATTATAATATATCACAATATATCATAAACATATATATGGCTAATCACAGAACCCCAAAATACATGAAGCAAACTGGCAAAACTGAAGGGAAAAATTGAGTTCTGCAATAATAGTTGGAGATTTCAATAAACCACTTTCATTAAAGAACAGAACATCGAGACAGAAGATCAATAAGGAAAAAGAAAAACTGGAAAATTCACAAATATGTGGAAATTAAACTATATAGTCTAAAACAATCAATGAATCAAAGAAGAAATCATAAACATCTTGAAATAAATGCAAACAAAAAGACAAGATACCAAAACTTATGGGCTTCTGCAAAGCCAGTAGATATGAATAGCTATATTTAAAAAAGAAGACAGACCTCAAATCAACAACCTACCATCACATCTGGAGGAATTAGAAAAAGAGAGCAAATTAAACCTAAAGTTAGTAGGAGGAAAGAAATAATAGAGATTAGAGATTAATGAAATAGAATATAGAAAAACAATTAAAAGTATCAAGGAAACCAAAAGGTTTTCTTGGAAAATATCAATTAAATTGACAAAACCTTTAGCTAAACTGACAAAAAAAAAAAAAAAAAAAAATAAAAAGATGCAAAAAACTAAAATCCAAAATGAAAAGGGGGGGGTGCATTATCACTGATCTTGTAGAAATTACAAGGATTATAAGAGAATACTTTGAACAATTGTATGCCCACAAGTTAATCTAGAAGTAATGAACAAGATTTCTAGACGCATACAACTTACCTACCAATTCAGGTAGAGTTAGAAGATCTCAATAGACCTATAACAAATAAAGAGATTGAATCAGTAATCAAATCCTTCCAACAAAGAAAAGTCCAGGACCAGATGGCTTTACTGGTGAATTCTAAGAAATAGTCAAAGAATTAACACCGCCTTCTCAAACTTCCAGAAATTTGAAGAGGAGGGAACACTTCCTAACTTAGTCTATGAGGCAACTCACAATTCTTCCAGTCTCTACCCATTACTCAATTCCAAAGTTGTTCCTACATTTTTTGTATTTGCAATAGCAGCGCCCCACACTCCTGGTATCAAAATCGTTTCCTAGGCTGTTCAAGCAAGTATGATGCAAAGGGCTGGCTTAAACAATGGGAATTTAAGGGCTCATGGATTTGAAAAAGTCCAAATCAAGGCATCATCAAAGCAATGCTTTCTTTCTGTGGCATTCTGGGGCTGGCTGCCAGTGATCCTTGGTCTTTAGCTGCCCGTCACATGGAAATGCGAATGGTGGCCTCTCACTTCTCTTCTGGGTTCCATTGATTTTCAGCTTCTTACTTCCCGTGGCTTTCTCTCACTCTTTCTGACTTTCATTCTGCTTATAAAGGACTCCAGTAATAGGATTAAGACTTATCCCGGAGGACACCATAACTGAAGTAACCCCATCAAAAGGTCCTACTTACAATAAATTTATATCCACAGGAATGTATTGAGTTTAAGGACATGATTTTCTGGGGCACATTTCCAAACCACTACCCCACTGTTATTCAACATTGTTCTGGAAATGCTAGCCAGAGCAATTAGGCAAAGATTCCCAGGTGGATGCTACACAAGCAGTAGAATCGCATAACAACTGAGGAAACTCAATGCAAAAATAAAATCTTTTAAGGTGTGTTACAAGCAAACATGCCCAAACTTTGCCGCAGAGGATGGCATTATTTTTATGATTTTGTTCAGGTAATAAATATGATATTTGCCCTGGAAAGAGACACCACTGCCATCTCTCAAGGCTGTTTGCTACATAAACATCCTTGAAAAGATCATCCAAAACCAAAACTGAGGGGAGTGGGTGTAGCTCAGTGGCTGAGTGCCTGCTTCCCATGTACAAGGTCCCGAGTTCAATCCCTGGAACCTCCTTGAAACACAAACAAACAAACACCAAAGCTGATAAGAGATATGAAAAAAAAACTTGAAAAATCAATGGAGAATTGTGTCCCAATGAAGTGCAACTTTCCTTTAAAATATGGGAATGGTCAATCCTCTGAGCAACAAAGCCCCACTGAGGATATTGACACCAGACTAAACTTGATTGTGTGGTTCTGAGTGGTTAAGACTGAAAAGGCAGGAAGAGACAGAGATTAGCCAGTACACTTTACAGAGAAGTCAGCTCTAATGGTGATGTGATGTTTACTTGGGTAAGGCAATGAGAGGTGATAGCAAATAAAAAGAAAGCACAGGGAACGTGTGTAGCTCAGTGGTTGAGAGCACTTGCTTCCCATGTGCGAGGTCCCAGATTCAATCCCTAGTACCTCCTTAAAAAAAAAAGAAAAAAGAGGGAAGTGGATGTGCCTCAAGTGACTGAGTTCCCGCCTACAACATGAGAGGTCCCAGGTTCGGTGCCCGGTGCCTCCTAAAGAAGACAAGCAAGACAGTGAGATGATGTGACAGGTAGGTGCAGCAAGCTGATGCAACAAGATGATGCAGCAAGAAACAAGAGGAAAACATAATGAGAGACACAACAAAGCAGGGAACAGAAGTGGCTCAGGCGATTAGGTGCCTCCCTCCCACATCGGAGGGCCCGGGTTTGGTTCTTGGTGCCTCCTGAAAAGACCACCAGTACACAACAGACACAGCACATGCAAGCAACGAGGGGGTGAGGAGAAATAAATAAATCTTTAAAAAAAGAAAAAAATACATACAATACAACATTTTCAGAGTAAATTGAAATTTTTTTAGCTTAATGGAAAAAATCTTAAGTCACTACCCACACATATAACAAATTGATTCTGAGTGGATTATTGATGTAAATGTTAGAGATAAAAAGTGATGTTTTTGTAGGAAAACAAAGGAGAACAACTCCATGGTCTTATAATAGTAAAAGATTTCTTAAGCAGAATAAAAATTAACTACAAAGGCCAAGCAGGATAAATGATATTATTTAAAAATTAGGAGCTTCTATTCACCAAATGGTAAGAGAGAGAGAGAGAGAGAGAGAGCAAGCCAAGAAAGGATTTATACCCAGCATAAATGCATAAATAAAGAACTCTTATACATCAGTAAGGAAAAGAAAGACAACACAATCAGGGGAAAGTGGGCAAAATAAAGCAACAAACGTTTCAAAAAAAGAGTATCCAATGGCTAATATACATGTGAAAAGCTGATCAGCTTCCTTAGAAATCAAGGAAATGCAAATAAAATTATGACCTTGTACCATCACATACCAAGCAGAAGGCCAAAATGAAAATGACAGAAAACACTTAAGTGCAGGCAAGGATATGGATAAACCAGGAATCTCATACATTGTTGATGTGTGTGAAAATTCATACAAACATTTTGGAAAACTGATTAGCAATATCTGCTATAGCTGAGCTGATGTGAGCCCATGACCCAAGAGTTCCACTACTACATATATACCCAACAAAAATTCATACTCATCACCAAAACATGCTCCAGAATTTACATACTAGTGCTATTCATATTGGCTCCAAACGGAATAACACTCATATATGCTACAACAGAGAAATGATTAAATTAATTTTGGGGGGGATATTTACACAATCTCCAACAACATGGAAAAATACAGATAAATGCACAAACAACATACGGAATTTAAAAGACAAATACAAAAAGCTTCATACTGTATGATTCCATTAATAGAAAGTACAGAATAGATGACAGTGATCTCTGCTGTTAAATGGAGAATAGTCATTACACTTGGCAACAGTGAGTGGGAGGAGGCACGAGGGGACATCTGGGGGGCTGATGATTTTAAGATTTATTTTATTTATCCACCCCCCGCCCCCATTGTTTGCAATAGCTGTCTGCTCTCCGTGTCCATTTGCTGAACCTGGGACCTCCTATGTGAAAGAGAGGCGCTCAGTCACCTGAGCCACCTCCACTCCCTGGTTTGTTGTGTCTCTCATTGTCTTTCCTCTTTGTGTCTCTTTTGTTGCGTCAGCTCTCAGCACCTGCCCACCAAGCCAGCTCGCCTTCTCCAGGAGATACCAGAACCAAACCCTGGACCTCCCATGTGTTAGGCAGAAGCCCAATGCTTGAGCCACATCCATTTCCCTGATATTCTGTACTTTGATGATCTAGGAGCTGCACGCAGAGGTGTGTTCAGTTTGTGAAATTTCATTGAACTGCACTCACGACCTGTGCGTGCATTTTTTTTTAAGGAGGTACCGGAGATTGAACCAAGGACCGCATATATGGGAAGCAGGAGCTCAGACCACTGAGGGACACCTGCTCCCCTACATGCATTTTTTTTTTTAATGCTTATTGGAAATTAAAATATAAGTTGTAAGGAAAACTGATTAATGCTGCACGTCTTTATTCTGCTTAATTTTTCAACTCTGCTGTAATTTCTAGGTTACAAATGAAGAGATACTGAATATACAACACCCAAGCAAAACAGCTAAAATGTAGAATTATTAAAATAAATTAACACAGAAGAAGTGAAGATAGAAAGAACAAGAAAATAGAATAGTTGTTAAGAAGAACAAAAATAATTTGGTGAATCCTTCCCAAATATATCCATTATTATATTAAACATAAAAGACTAATTACACTCGTTAAAGTCAAATATTGTTTGAGTATATTCAATTGGGTATAATTCCAAGAGGTAAAACTGAAACAGAAGAACTGAAGCAGATAAATGAAAAAATCCATTCCCTGTCATTCTAAATAATCAACTCAAATGGCAAGATAAATTGATAAGCTAGTCTTTGTGTTAAATCAGTTTGTCATTGTAATTAGCATTATTTTACGTTTTTAAGGTATAATTCCCCAACATTAATGCTTGATGGGTAAGACAGGTAAGAAACAAAATGATCAGTGTGCACACACACTTGCCCCGCACACACTCAGCTACACACACACACATCTATGCTCCTGCGGGTACCACCACTCGCTGCCATAGACAGTTTCATAATTGTGCTTAGGATTCTGTGGGAGATAAAGGAGTAAACAAGCAAAGCTTGTGCAATGGCAAACCATTTACAGTTTCCTCCTCAGATTAGGGGATTTTGTGTTTCTTACCCAGGAAAAGCAGAGCCTGGACACCCTGGGGCCACGGCTCAGGAGCACTAAGGGGCTGACATTTGGGAAACACCAGCGGTCGTGCAGAAGTGCTCACCAGCCACCGACCAGGAGTATTTAAAGAAGCCCAGACAACTCGCACGAGGGAGGAGAGGGTGTGGAAACCACCAAGTGCTCACCAGGCCAAGGATGGTGTGGGGGGCCCTGAGCTCAGGGCAGGATCTGGGGAGAGGCTGGCCCCGTGAGTGTGTGGGACCCGCTGCTTGTGCCTGGACCCGATGGAAACCAGGAGCCACTGGCCCAGAGCCCGAGCCCCCAACGTCAGCCTCAGGGTGACAGCAAGGCTGCAGGCGGCAAGCCTGCACTTTCGTCAGGAGGCTGAGAAGAGCAGTGCCCCGCATTTCCTAATTCTGCTGGTACCATTTCTCCAACTGGAGTCACATGACAGGAAAATGGTATTTACCAGCAGGAGAGGAGCCAGTGCAGGGATTCGGGGAAGCCGATGAACTTGGGCACTTTCCCTGTCAGCTCTGCCCACCTGCAGTTCCCTGGGCTGATCAGGGTCACCTGGAGGACACTCAAGAGGCAGGTGCTGTCACAGACACAGGCCCGCCCACTCTGTGAAGACAGAAGAGAAGTTTGCATCCAAATCCCTCAGGAAATCTTCCAGCCCAGGGGCAGTGGTGGTCTGGGGGCTCCTTTTCAGAGGAGGCAGAGGGAGCTGCCTCCCCCAGGGGCTGGTGAGCAGATCTGGGCAGTGACAGGGCCTGTAATGGGAAGACAGAGATTCCCCAGAACTCCAAGTATCATTTATTTCAAATTAAAAGTTTTAAAATAATGCTTTTGCAGATACCACCAGAAATTGAGAAATAATGAACCACTTATCCCAACTGTAAAGTAAAGTACAATAGAATAAACCATAATCTAAAAGAAGCTTTAAATCATTACAAACAAAACAGAAAATGGAAAATTATAAAAAAACAACAACAATAGGCTCTAAGAACAAAAATAAAAACATTTGAGAAAAGGAGTAAAAAAGTAATCTGGAGAATGAATGAATAAGAAAAAGACACAATGGAAATCCATAAATGACTACATTTAGAATAAACATTAAATCATAAAATGTAATAACAGTCAACGTAATTCTATAATTTTGTGCATCTAGGATGAGTTGCTTTCATTTTCTAGATAGTAAAACGAACTAAAAAAGAAACAGAGAACCTAATTAATTTTAACATACACATTACAAGGCAGTGAAAGGTATATCCCCAAGATGCACAAATGCTCATTTTTATGGACATGTTCTATGCAAATTTCAAGTAATGTATATATCCCTTAAGGTACTTGTGTATTTTAAATAGTGTTGCTCCAGCATTATGGCAAAGTGGGTTTCCCGTTGTTACTCTTCTTTTCGAGAGCTTTCTGAGCTATTCCAGCCCAGTAATAGCATACTGCTGAATGTCCAGCAAGGTCCACACCGACCTGCTGGAGCAGCCAGATGAGCCCTACACACCACTCACTGGCCCCTACCCCTGACACTAGGGAACTTGACTTCCCTTCTCCATCAGGAATCTTGCACATCAAAGCCTTCCCACTTCCAAAGGAAACTCTTTCAATAGGTCCAGGTCATTAGTTCATAAAAGCCTGGGTGGAGAAAAGATCGAAAGGACAGATGTTTCTGAAGTCAAGGGAATTCACCATCTACAGTTAACCTTCCCTTCAATAAGTAGCAAAGGAAACAAAGTGGCTGAAAATAAGCATGTTAGGCCGCCATCTCAGAGGTGGAGAAGGAAAGCCTTTCAAGCTACAAAAACAAAGCATTTCAAGAGGGACGGAGGACACAGCCCTGATCTGGGACTCAACACTTACCTGAGAAAAAAACGCTCCCCCCTCTTCTCCACGCTTCTTTCTCAGAGTGATTATGTTGAAAAATCACATTTGCGATTTGAGAATGTCTTTTTTATGGCATCAACATACCCCTGAGGGCGCCCGCATACCCACAAGCAGGCCGCTGAGGTGCAGATTCGCTGCGCTCCCCTGCCCTTTGCTGGAGGAGGCGTTCAGGGATGAAGCGCTGCAGCCTGGACGTCAGGACTTGCTTCTCCTCCCTGCTCTTCAGGTGCACTCCCCTCGTGGAAATCTGCACAAACCCCCGCACGCCTCTAGGACGTGAGCTGGGCTGAGACCCCTCAACAAAATCCCTTTTTCCTCCCCAGGGACCAGGGCCTGGCCTCAGCCCTCACAAACGTGTCCTAGAGCTTTCCTGCTCAACCTTAGATGCCCCTCAGAATTCCCTGGGGGCATTTTATTCAGACCACCTTGAGGCTGAGTCCCACCGCAAGTCAACTGCCAGAATGGAGGTGGGAGGTTGGAAGGCAGAGGTAACCGCACTTCTCAAAACCGCCCACAAAAAAACAAAAGAATATAAAAACAAAACAAAACAAAAGAACTGTCCAGGTGATTCTCCAGCGAAACCAGCGTTGAGGACCACTTAGCTAAACGTTGCCTAATAAATTGTCGTCTGCTTAGGACTCACCTGGGAATCTTGTTGAAATAGATTCTGGATAGACTTGCCACGTGACCCTGCAATACCACTACTGGGTATTGAAGTAGTTCTTCTACTGAGAACTGAGAGCAGCGACACGAACAGACATCTGCACACCGATGTTCAAAGCAACATTATTCACCATTGCCAAAAGCTGGAAACAACCCAGGTGTCCATCAACAGATGAATGGATAAACAAACTGTGGTCTATTCACACGATGGAATATTATGCAGCTGTAAGAAGAAATGAAGTCATAAAGCATATGGCAACATGGATGAACCTGGAGGACATTATGTTGAGTGAAGCAAGCCAGACACAAAAGGACAAATACTGTATGAATGCATTACTATGAACCAAATATATTGTGTAATATATTGTTTGATTAAAAAAAAAATTATATGTATCCATTACATATGAGAAATGTATTTATTCATCTGTGTTTACTTTTTAGTTTTTAATTGTTTATATTTTCAATTATTAAACGTACAAATAAAGTTAAAAAAAAAAAAAAAGACAGAAATAGATTCTGGGGCCCCACTCTAAGAACGCAGGCTACAGGGAGCAGGTGTAGCTCAGTGGTTGAGCGCCTCCTTCGCATGTAGGAGGTCCCGGGTTCAATCCCCAGTACCTCCCAGAAAAAAACAACAAAACTTCTCCAGTTTCAACATAATCTGACGTTTATGTAACCTAAAGCTTCTTTAGAAATAAAGAAAAAAAAGGAAAGAAAAAAATTACATTGGGGTAGCTCTGCGATGGGGCCCATGCTGCTGCTCTCCCCAGTGGGCAGGGTCCATAGCCCTAAGTTGGAGCAAGCGAGCACAGCACACCTCAAAACAAACACTGTTGGGTCCTGGCATTTAGTGTTCGGCCGTGCAAGAAATGAGGGGAAGCGGGGAGGGGAGCGAAAGCTGAAGACCGCCTAGGAGGACACACGGTCCGCAGGCGCACGCTCCAGCACCCGCAGGGGACGCGCAGGCGACCTCTGCGCATGCGCGAGCGCTTGGCGTCGGGGTTGTGGGAGGGGCAACTCTGGGCCGGTGGGGTGGGAGCCTCAGTGCGCATGCGAGCTTTGCACACGGGTGTTCCCGCCTTCTCCGCAGCAGTTCCCGCCGTGCCATGCACACCGGGAAGGAGAGGCAGGGTTAGGGCGGCGTGTACTTCACCTGGGCTGTTTCCTGGAAGCCAATCTGGGCTGTCCGTGACCTGTTAGGGACCAGACAGTTGAGGAGCCCCAAATGGGGTGTGACAACACATATGGTGGATAAAACAACACTGACCCACAAGCCAGAAAAGGGCTTTAGGGAAGACAGGTGCTGGTCTAGTATCGTGGGAAAGCTGGATTCACTTTTTCTTTTTGAGGTACCGGGGTGGGAGATTGAACCCAAGGCCTCCTATGTGGGAAGTCGGGCTCAACCACTGAGCCACACATGCACCCTTGAGTTGCTTTTGTTTGTTTGCTTGTTGGTTTTTGTTTATTTGTTTTGTCTTTAGGAGGCTACAGGAACGGAACTGGGACTTCCCATTTGGGAAGCAGGCACTCAACTGCTTGAGCCACACCTGCTCCCCTGGATTCACTTTTAATAAGGAGCACCATGCGGAAGAAAAAAAATATTTATTAACTAGAAGCATATTGGAGGGGATTCTCTTCTAGAGGAAGGCAGGGGTTGGGAGACAGCCCTGAAAGATAATGAGGCTTTAGAGAAGTGGGTCAGCAGACTCGACAAATAATGCTGAATGACGCTAGCGAGGCAGGTTAGTATAGGAAACGGGGGAAGTCTGGTTGGAACCGAGCCATGACCATCACACCTGCGACCCAGCAAAGAACATGGCCAAGAGACCCCGCCCGAAACTCCCTGAGGGAAGGCAGGTGCTTGAGGACACAGCTGTACCAGTAAGACCCTGGTCATGAGGGTCCCTTTGAAACTCCCACGCTCAAAAGAAGCCCCGGTTAACTCCAAACGGAAGGGCCTCCCCATTGGTTCCCTGAAAACTGACAGGTGAAGATAGAAAGGCAACCAATCAAGACAGCCAGTAGCTGAGATCCCTCATTAATATGGGATGGGGGAGGAGGAAAGGACTTAAAAAGACCTACCCCGGGGCCCCACGTTGGCGTCTCATCCTGCAGCACACCTGCATGCAAGTCTCCAGTGTGTGCTCTCGCTTTTTCTCGTTTCTCAATACACTCTTAACTTGCTTGCCTACCCTATGGCCTGTCCTTAAATTCCTTTATGCGACGTAGCCAAAAACCTAGAAATGTTCTAGCAACACTAGGACCCAGTGTTGGCAAAGGGCTTGTACCCTGACCTGACAGGGCCTCTGGGCTATTTCGAGGCAGATGGAGGCTGAAGTAACCATGGGCACTGGCCCTCCACCTTAGCTGCTGAGGCTCAAAGGCACTCCCGTGGGGACCTTACAAACCTCTAAACATAATGAAGTTCTCTGTGGGCACCTGTATTTACATCAATGCTCTGTGGGTGCCCTCACTCCTGGGGGTGATCAAAATAAGACATAGTACAGTTGGTGTAACCGTGTGACCGCCTTCTGTTTCCCTACAGGTTATAACTGCTGACTATAAACTTTTATTTGTAAATGTTATGTTAGTTTGCTTTCATTCCTTACTTATTAACTTATGTTAATTGAACTACTTACGACTCTTCTATAATACTTACTATATGTATTGCCCCAGCTGGACTTTGTCAATTCTAAACAGCCCTTCGTGGCCCATTTTGTTTAGCTTACTCTCTCTCCTTGATATCTTATGGTAATTAAGCAGTTTACTACCCAGTTGTAACCTGCAACCAGAGGCTTATCCCAGCCGGCTTTTGTCATTCCAGAAGAGCAGCCTCTGGCGCCTGCGCTTACAACTTCCAGTTGAACGAATCAATCAATATCTCCCAAGAGCCTAACATCACAATCTCTACCTCCCTTTGTTTGAAATTCATAAAAACCAAAGTATCTCCAGTTCAGGGGTGATAGATCTGAGGAATTAACCTCCTGTTCTCCCTGCCTTGGGCAAATGCAATAAAAACTTTCTCTCTTTGAAATCCTCGTGTCTCCAGATGCATCACTGAGCACATCAGGTATCTTGTCCGGCAGCCCTGGAAAGGGAGGAGCTATTCTGAACCCCCCATCCATGTCCTCCCCTAGGAGGGGGGCAGGCCCTGCTGCTGAAGCACAGAGTGGAAACCAGCCTCACTACAAGCCTGTAAACTGAGACAGGCCTTTGTCCCCACTGTTAGAAAGAAATTTGGTCTTGGAAGAAATAAAGCCCACCTGATTGTGGAGAAGCAAAGATTTTATTTTCAATCTTGCAAGAAGGGGCGCGAACTAGAACATGTGGCTGGCGCCTGGAGCAGAGGAGAGCGCCCTATTTATACCCCACCTAAGCCTGCGCAAGCACTCCCTCCCGTTTCTTCATTGACTGGGTATTTCAGAGGTTACAGCCTCTGAAGGTTTAACTTTTCCTGCCCAAGTCCCTCAGTCTTTGATTAACTGTTTCCTTCATCACATTCCAGCAGTTTTTGGCCAGCCACTCTTCCTTTCACCAAATAAGCAATGGAATTTAGTACTGCTCTTTGAGTGATCGTTAACTCTCTCCTGTGCCCGCTCCTCCACTGGCTGCAGAACTGGTTTGAGGTATTTTCCTTTATCCCTGCTTAACTTGCTTAACTTAAGGTGACTGAAGCAATAGCCCATCAGATGATATTAGTCTTATTCTCCTTGCCCTTTATTACCTTCATGTGAAAACTAAACTTATCCACGTTTCTTACACCTACTGACTTTGAACTCAAAAATAACCAAATCATGGATGAGAGTAATGAAACCTGCCCATGATATAGCTGGCATGTGGGCAAGGGTCAGTTTCATTGGGAAGGCATAGCAAATAGCACTGTCATTGCTGCTGAAGATGAAATGTTAATTGCAGTTTTGCGGGGACGGGCGGTGAAAGAACCACAAGTCTTTGTCTGACCTGGCTGCGCTGCCCCGCACGTGCTATCTATCCGGCACAGGGATCCCAGTCCTGGCAGCAGCAAGGGGGCTGGTATTTTGCATTTCTGTCTGCGAGGCAAAGTCTGTGAGGAGAAGAGTTTAAAGGCGTTCTGGGTAAAATGCTCACGTCTGTTTCTCCTCTTGTGTCTGTTGTTGCGTTATCTTACCACATCAGCTCGCCTTACTGCTCATCCTCTTTAGGAGGCACGGGGATCTCTGCTCCCTGCTTTGTTGTGTCTCTCATTATGTTTTTCTTCTTGTGTTTCTTGTTGCATCAGCTTGTTGTGTCAGCTTGCTGCGCCTGCCCATCATGCCAGCTCGCTGTCTTCTTTCGGAGGCACCAGGAACCGAACCATGTGGTAGGCGGGAGCTCTATCGTTTGAGCCACATCTTCTTCCCACCCTAGTACCCTTGATGTCACTACTTCCCAAGAGTAAACACTAGTTTAACATTTAACAGAATATATCACTTTTTCCTGTTTGGGACTTTATATAAATAGAATCACAGAGCATGAACCCTTTTATATATAGCTTTTTTTCCATTCCCTATACTTTTTATGGATGATTCTGTATTGTTGCATGTAATTGTTGGCATTAATTGGCATTGCTATTAGGATTCCATTGTGTGAATAGCAAACAATTCATTAATCATCTATTGATAATGGGCATGTGGATGGTTTTCAGTTAGAGCTATTATGAGTAGTGTTGGTATGTAAATTCTGGGAATTTTCTTTTGGTGATCCATGAAGAGATTCTATTGGATATACACACAGGTGTTAGGAATTTGGGGACATAGGTTGACATTTGTTCAGCTTAAGTAGATACTACCAATGTTGTACCAATGTTCACACCCAGCCAGCAGTGCATAACATTTCTTTTTTTTTTAACCGGGAGGTCCCCGGGGATTGAACCCGGGTCCCTCCATATGGGAGACGGACGCCCAACCAGTTGAGCCACATCCGACCCCCAGTGCATAACATTTCTGATTTATCCACATCCTTTCCAAAACTTGGTATTTTGTGCCACTTCTCATTTTAGCATTCTGGCTGTTGTGTGATGGTACCAGTTCACAGTTTTATTTGTATTGTCATGGTTATTAGGATATTGAGCTTCCCCCCCCCACATGTTTACTACCCATTGAGTAACTTCTTTTTTTGAAGTTTGGTTGCAATGTGTTCTCCATTTTTTAAATTCTATTGTGCGGTCTATCTATTAGTAGAAGGCTCTGGGTTCTGGGCTTCTAGGTTCTTGGCTTATGTTGCATAAAAGAATTTAAGGACAAGCTATAGGGTAGGCAAGGGAGTAAAGAGTTTATTAAGAAAGAAGAAAAGAGTACACAGTCCTAGACATGGACTTCAGGCATGCTACAGGATGAGTCGCGCATATGGGGACCCCAGGTTAGGCCTTTTAAAACCTTTACTCCTCCCCCTTCATAATGTTGGGGAGGGGCCCCAGCTGTTTGCTGTTCTGATTGGTTGCCTACAATCCCCACCTGTTAGCTCTCAGGGGGCCAATGGTGAAGTCTTTTGAAGGTGTCTGGGGCTTCCCCTTGATCCTGAATGGGATCACATTCCATATGGGGTCTGGTGGCCAGGGTCTCATGGGGTCTTTCCAGCCTTATTCTTGGCAGAAGCATTTTCCTCAGAGGGTTTCCAGGAGCGGTTTCACAGCCGTATGTCTCATGGCTATGTTTTCTGACAAATCTTCAGCTGTGACTTGTCTTCCCTTTCCCTAACCTAACCTGCTTCAACTCCCCATTCAAAGAGTTTATGCCCTTATTCTTAAAGGGGAGCTGAAGGGCGATGGTCATTCTTCTGTAATTGCTCACTGCTGCTTAGGGCAGCAGTCCCTCTCTGACAGGGCGTAAACCTCTCTGGCTAATCAACTGCAGTTGAGGGACGACAGGTCCGGCACCATGGTTGGAATTGGATGAAATCCCCCATGACTAATGCCTTGTTCTGGAAGGTGTTGATTCTGGAAGAAATAAACTTAGAATTTAAGATACATGGCCCTACTTAAAGAATAAAGAAGATGGCAGTAAGCAGGACCCCAAAGGGGCCAGCCATGACATACTGGACCATGGGAACAAAAAAGGCCAGTTGCCTCCAGAGATTGCATCCTCCCAAAGTTGATGGGAAACAGCACTCTTCTTTGAGTTCTTTTATGCTCTTGGTTAACCCTAGGGAGAGATTATGGTGGACCTGCTGGGTTTGGTATAAACGGCCAACTCCAGGCCCCATGACAGTGGTTAGCCTAGGACATAAGCATACACTGGGAGAGGTATGAGGAGAGGCACAGCCCTAGACATAACTCACAAAGACAGTATAGGCAACAACAAGAGAAGCATATGGCAAGCAAAATAAAGACAATACTTAAGAGAGTCATTCCTTTATCTTATAGGCATGTTCATTAACTACTTAGAAAATGAATTAAATTTACCAGGACTTTTAACATGTTCAATATCCCTCTGAATATGATATAGACTAGAAGAGATATTATCATATTCATCAGGCATATAGGTACAGTACTTAATGCTAATTAATGCATAAGTTCCTATTTGAGCTACAGTTAATAGATCTAAGCTCCAGGTTTGCAATACCATACATGTTGTCTCTCCATGGGAGCAGGCCATAATGCCAATTGTGTTTTAAGTCCTACTCACATTAGGCTGGTAATTATTGCTCCACTTGGTATGTCCTTCACACAGCCAGAATGCTGCAGCACCATTGATCCTAGAGAGAGACTCCAGTGTTTCACCGGCCTGGTGCATAGCACCCTTCAGCACTATGAGACACAGCCCGTCTAGAGGCAATAGCCTTGTAAAACTGGCCATATCAAGCCATAGCCAGCTGCTGCAGGAGTCTGAAACTACAACATACTTTCCATCCACTGCAGGAGCATAACTAGAAATGTGGTAGATACCTTTATTGTTTTAGGGGTCATAGTGACTGATCTAGCCAATAAATTCAAATGGAGAGGCACCATGCATGGTATTTGGGCCTGGTTTGAATGCACAAGGGAGTTTGACAATACTGAAGTCTATCTATTTTAATTTTCATACACCTTTTAAATACTTCCAATGCAGTTTATGACATATCAAATGAGCTTAACCATTTTAGTACTTTACTTTTTACCTCTATACTTTTAGCATGATGACTTTAAGTAACAGGTATTGTACTTCAGCAGTACAGGAGAAACTACTTTCTCCATTATTTTATGAAAATCGAAGATTCCCAATGGAAGCAAGGTTATCTTTCCTTACCACCACTGTAATAAGCATATTGCAGTGGCTTCTGACAGGTTCCTCTGTTATGAAGTTTCAAATGGCTTCCAGAAATTAGCCATTTAAATGCTTCGGTTTAGAAGATGCTTTTACAAACTTCTTATAATTAACCATAACCACATAGACTAGTTACTTTGGCTTTAAATAAACTTGTTAAATTTCAATTAGCAACCAAAGAAATTTACCCTCATCCATTTAAGAGTCTTGTCTTACATTAAAAGATCTTTCATAGCTTTCAAGGACTTTTCCTTTACTTACGGAAATTTGACAATTGAATTATTAATTACAATCATTTTAAGGCTGTTAAAAGGTTTAAATTGGGGAATTACAGGATAATTCCCTATTATGATTCTTTTTTTTAATTTATTTTGTACATTTAATAATTGAAAACATAATTAAAAACTAAAAAGTAAACACAGATGAATAAATATATACATTTCTCAATTAAATGTAATGGATACATGTAAATTTTTTTTTAATCAAACAATATATTACACAATATATTTGGTTCATAGTAATGCATTCATACAGTATTTGTCCTTTTGTGTCTGGCTTGCTTCACTCAACATAATGTCCTCCAGGTTCATCCATGTCCTATTATGATTCTTAATTCCCTGGCCTAGTAAGCATTAATTTAATTTTTAACAATTTGAATAGACTTGTTCAAAGTCTCTTCTAAGACTTTTCATTTGTTAATTTGATATTACCATCCCAATGTATGAAAATATACACTGAACAAATAAACACAAATTGAAAGTAAGACACAAACACACAACACACTAATGTTGCTTATAATTTTCATTCTCTTATAAAATAAGTTTAACTGTAAAATAACATTTAAAAGATCTCTTTGAAGGCTATTTCTAATTAATATGCACTGTGACCATGCAGTTTTGAGTAATAATTTCATTCTTTAGTTATTGGCTTATAACCAAATTGTTCCCAATGCTTTAAAATACAATTTCCAACATTTTCCTTTACGTCAGAGCTTTCTTATTTCCCATTTTGACTTTGACAGACTTTGGATGAGCAACACTAATTCCAGTATACACTCAGTGAGGTCATTTAAGTCTCAAGGAAAACTTGCTGCTTTCAGAATTCTTGATGCTCAAGGTGGGAGGTTCCCCAATTCCCAGTCCTCAGAGTTAACAGGACTCCAGTGGCTGCTGGACTGGAAGAGTGGGCATCCACCCCAATGGTTAAGGATTCCCACCATGCAGCTATTTCTTCAAAGGTTGTGGGGTCCCTCTGGGCCCTTACTTAGAGTAGGTAAATTGGAGTCCACACCTGGAGTCATGACAGAAAGCAGGGTTATTAATAGCAATGGAAGGACAAGAGACAGAGGTATCTCAAAATTGCCTTCCCCTGAGCCATAGGGGGCAGAAGTTACCATGCCACAAACAGGAGACTAGAGTAGTTACCATCATGATGGTGAGCAAGTACAAACCAAGGGTGAGGTCAGTCATGAAATAACCATAAGCAAAGGCAAACTCAGTTTAGAATTACCATTACTATAGCAAGCACAAGCTAGGTCTAAAGTGACCATAAACGAAGGTAAATTCATCTAAGATTACCTTCATAACAGCAGGTCTAGGCTAAATCCACCCAGTTATAGCAATTTCAGCTTTTGCTGTTTTATAACAAAAGGTATCTCTCTATATAAAGATCTTAACTCTTAGTTACAGTTTCTAGTAAATTTTTTACTTCAAAATGAATCAAGCAATTTCACTTATTAATTAAGCAACTAAAACAACTTTATTAATAACAACATTGCTGAATTTTTCTTCTGCTTTTCCAGCAGTTGAACTAATTCCACTTGTGAATTATACATCAAATCTAATTGCAAGATAGAATTGACATTTAAAGACTCACTTTTAGGTTACCTTTCATCATTATCCAATTTGTAACAGGCAAGCTCCAAATCTGATTTCCTAGGCATAAGCAGCAGACTGACAAAGTCAAACACAGATTTAAAAAGTTAAACACAGATTTAAACACAAAGAACACAGATTTAAAAAGTTAAACACAAATTTAAGCACAGATTAGAACAGCAGAATTTTACACACTTAGCATAGGCCTGACGGAAGCCATTTTCAGGAACATTTTACTATTAATTGATGGCATGTGAGGAGGTTCCATATTCTATAAGGGAGAGGTTTAGTAAACGGCCTAGATTTTTATTCCCCATCACCTCCCTTATTAGGCACAACCGAGCCTAGAGAGGTCCAGAGTGCAGGCTAGGACCGAATAATTGACTTCCATGTTAATTAAGAAATTAAGGGGACTTCCGGGAAGATGGCGGACTAGTAAGACACGGGAATCTCTTCTCCAGAAAAATAGCTAGAGGACAAGCTGAAAGAGCCCTGAAAAAGATCTTCTAGGGTTTAGGTCAGCAGGTGAAGGCTGCACACCACCCAGAGGAGAGAGGGACAGAAGAGGGAAATTGCGACTACAGAACTGTGAGTTGCAAGTAGCAGCTTCTGCTGCTGCCGGCACCCTCCCCCACACTCTTCAGAATTCTCGGGCCCCTGGGCCTGCGACCACAGACAAAGGGGGCTTCAGGGATCTGCCACTCCCGGAAAGGGGAGAGAGAGGGACACAGCCTTAGGCTGACCCAGGTTCTGACCTGAAATTTGGGCTGCGGAGCCCCACGGACCCTTCCACACGGCGGTTTGCCCTGGGAGCCTAGAAAGGACTGGAGAAATCTGACCCTCGCAACCTCCCTCTCTTCTAGCCTGGACTAATTGTTGAGGACACCATGGGAGAGGGGAGAGAGAGCCTGCTTTGGACTCCCAGGTTTGGTCTGCCCTGTCCCGAGAGCCCTTCCAGGCCGGGTGGGGCTGCGCCATTGTTTGCCTTGGAGCCTGCAAGGGGCTAAAGATATACAAACCTTCCAATCTCCTCCTCTATTAACAGGGACTGATTGTTGAGGATTCAGAAGGGAGTGGAAATATTTCCTAGCTGGGAAAAGGGGGGTGCTACGAGAGAAGTCTGGAGAACTGTCTCAGAAAGTTTGAATCATGGGGATCTTAGCCCCCAGACAGGAAGCTCTATCACATTGATCTGGTCTGTGTCACAACAAATACGCTCCGACCAGGCATTGAATTGAGAGCTGCCAACAAGTGCCATCTCCTAGCAGACCAAGGAAGTACACATAAGAAAATTAAAAAGTAAGAGAGGATTTTCCTGGCCTCTACAGCCTCCCTGCCCAAGGCCTTAGGAAACGACTCTACAACCCATTACTGGGTCCAGTGCCCAGTTTTGAGCAACCAGCAGAACAATCCTAACAATCAAGGTTGAGCCAAAAATCAAAGAGCGGTGGTAACTCACAGCCTCCTGCCACTAAAACCCCATAAAAGAGAAAGAGATAGAGCATCTAAGTAAAATACAACCTAACCAGATGCCTAAGCACCAGCAAAAAAATTACGGGCCATACTAAGAAAATAGAAGACATGGCCCAAGAAAAGGAATACAGCAAAGTCCCAGAAGAGATGCAGAATTTGAGAGAACTAATCAGTGAGATGAGCACACATTTCCAAAATCAAATTAATGAGATGAAAGAGAATATAGTTAAAGA
>JAKSZT010054414.1:700928-813637 GCA_026826555.1 Tolypeutes matacus
GACACGAACAGACATCTGCACACTGATGTTCATAGCCACATTATTCACCATTGTCAAAAGTTGGAAACAACCCAGGTGTCCATCAACAGATGAATGGATAAACAAACTGTGGTCTATTCACACGATGGAATATTATGCAGTTGTAAGAAGAAATGAAGTCATAAAGCATATGGCAACATGGATGAATCTGGAGGACATTATGTTGAGTGAAGCAAGCCAGACACAAAAGGACAAATACTGTATGAATGCATTACTATGAACCAAATATATTGTGTAATATATTGTTTAATTCACAAAAACAAACAAAAAACAAAACAACAAAAAAATTTACATGTATCCATTACACTTAATTGAGAAATGTATATATTTATTCATCTGTGTTTACTTTTTAGTTTTTAATTGCTTATGTTTTCAGTTATTAAATGTACAAAATAAAGTTAAAAAAAAAAAAAAAAAAAGACTTGAATAGACATTTGTCCAAAGAAAAAGAAACACAAATGGGGAAAAAAAAAAAAAAAAAGAAAAACACATGAAGAAATGCTCAACATCACTCATGATTAGGGAAATGCAAATCAAAACTACAATGAGATATCATTTCACACCTATCAGAATGGCCACTATGAAAAAGACAGAGAACTACAAGTGTTGGAGAGGATGTGGAGAGATAGGAACACTTACTCACTGTTGGTGGGAATGCAAAATGGTACAGCCACTGTGGAGGACTGTTTGACAGTTCCTAAAGAAGTTGAATATAGATTTACCCTGTGACCCTGCAATACCACTACTGGGTATATACCCAGAAGAACTGAGAGCAGTGATACGAACAGACATCTGCACACCGATGTTCAAAGCCACATTATTCACCATTGCCAAAAGTTGGAAACATCCCAGGTGTCCATCAACAGATGAATGGATAAACAAACTGTGGTCTATTCACACGATGGAATATTATGTAGCTGTAAGAAGAAATGAAGTCGTAAAGCAGATGGCAACATGGATGAATCTGGAGGACATTATGTTGAGTGAAGCAAGCCAGACACAAAAGGACAAATACTGTATGAATGCGTTACTATGAACCAAATATATTGTGTAACATATTGATTAAAAAAAAATTATATGTATCCATTACATTTAATTGAGAAATTTATATATTTATTCATCTGTGTTTACTTTTTAGTTTTTAATTGTTTATATTTTCAATTATTAAATGTACAAATTAAAGTTAAAGTATATACAAAAAAAACCCAAAAAAAACATCACCTAACCTGACTCCAAATATGAGTGGAAAAAAAAAAAAAATGACCTCTCTAATCTTCCTAAATAATGCAATACTAGCTCACTACATTTACAATTGTAAGACAAAAATAAAATATTCTGAGAAAGTAAAAAAAATAAATAAAATAACAAAAAACAAACAACAACAACAACAAAAATTACCTGAGGCAAATTGAAGGGATTTGGTCCCAGTCCCTGTGTCAGATTCATGATAGGGGTTGACAGAGTGGTGTCCTCATGGGAAAATGTGCCAGAAGTGAATGCAGTGAAAGAACGTGAGTGGATATTGTTGGGAGACAATTCTCCATGTGTTTCTCATGTGTGTACATGTCTTGTGAGCAGAAGCATTGACAATTTTTTTTCTGGAGTGCCTTTTCATGAATATATGTATAAAAAAGCACCCTGGAAGATAGGGATAAGGTCAGCCTCTGGGACAGAAGACAGATTTGTTTGCTGTATATACATGAAAACAAAGATAATGCTTCCCTCTGGGACAAAAGGTGAGGCAGGTTTGTTAGCATTGCCCTTTAAAATACTAGGTTTTTGTATGTGCAAATTTCCTCTGCTGTGATGCAATCCCATTGCCTATTCAGCATCCACCTGACCCATCTGCAGTACCCCTTTGGCAATTGGGGGCAAGGGAAATTGAGGCAATCAGGATGTTCATGCTGCCTGATGTGCCATAAATAATAAAATTGACAGATAGATGACAGACAGGTAGGTAAATGGATATAGAGGGATGATTGACAGATGGATAGGTAGATGGATAGATATAAATGGATGATGATAGAGATGGACGATAGGTAGATGTCAGATATGTAGATACAGAGATAACTTTTAACTACTCTCTTAAAACCTTGGATTTTGCAAAAGAAAACGTACCTACTTTTCAAATCATGTTTGATTGAGTTATTCATATTAGGATGTGCATATTGTTTTGAAGCAAAATGGAGGGAAATCTAACTTGTTGATGCAAGCAGGGAATGTGGGAAAGAGGAGAGCAGGAGCAGTGGGGAGGCATTGCATAGGTGGAGGGGGAAGAGCCAAGAGGCCTCACAGAGCAGTTTGAAATGGACTTTGGAGGAAAACCAATTGTTATAAGAGGCTTTTATATTGATTGTCCCAATGTCTCTCCCTGTTTGTCACCCTGACAATTTCTTTGATAAAGCCCACCTTGTTCACTGAGGCTCCTATGTGAAAGTGGATTCTTTTGGGGATACTTGAAGGGATGGCTGAGTTCCATGTCTGTGTCTATATAAGGCAAACTTCAATTTTAGGGGGAAAACTGAAGTAAGGACAGAGGAGATCCTCAGAGTATAAACCCCTGGGAACAGCACAAATTCTTAAGAAAATTTCAGCCTTTGAAGGCTGTGGAACTTGTAGGGTAAAAGTCAATATCTCCACTGGGTGAAGGCAGACCCAGCTGATACACAGGTTACATAAAGAATAAGTTTTATATGATGACAGGAGGGAAGTGGAATAAATAGAAGCCCAAAGAAGAGTGGAGAAATTGAGTTGGCCCTGTAGGGCTGGAATCTGCTAGAATTGGATGGTGGGGGGAGGGGCCATAGGGTCACCTTCTCCCTTTTGTCCTCTTGCCCACCCTGATGAATCGTTTGGATAATTTCCATCATTCTGTGATGCAAGCCTGGAGCTCTAGTCCGTAGCACACATGCTCAGCTTGTATACCCAGGGCCAAAAATGGGTTTCCCATGATGGAGAATTATTACTTTTTCTCAGGATACTTACTACGTTTTGGCGGAGTCTAGTTTGACTTTATGCAGAATTCATTCAATTTTCTACTTTCTGTGTTGGATTCTGCTGCTCCTTCTGTTTCTCTACCATCTAGACAGGAATCAATTTTTATAAACATTTGGGAAAACTGGAGACATAAGTGATGTAAGGAATACCTAGAACCAGCCCCCAGTATAAAATTAATTTTACACATTCCTCTTGCAACTTTACTAAATCATTTATATTGGTGCAAAGAGACACCTTGCTATGGGAACTCTCAGGAAAGTTTAGAAATCATCCTTCTAGAAAAGAAGATTGCACAGGGCCAGAGTGAGGACCAGGGCTTCTGTCCAAACAGCACAGTCAATCTGTGCACAACGGATAGCTCAAGGAAAAATCCAGGAAGACTGTTCAGGGACCCTGGAGATTAAGAGGGAAGGACACATGCAAGAATACAAAGTCTGAAAACTAAAGCCTACAAAGATAAAACAGTAACCACCACCATTAGTGAGGGTTACATGACGTCATCTGTGTAGGGTCTAGGTCCTCTAGCCTCTCCACAAGCTCCGTTCAGCATCCAGGAATTGATCCTCTTTCCTGTGTGTCCTTGGCACTGGACCTGTGGCTGCCCCAGAGAAATCCCTTTTCCAGACATGATCCCAGACTCCTGATATGCCTCCATCCCTTACATTCTAGGTCTCAGAAAGAAATAGAACCCTTCCTCTGTCAGGACCATAGCTCAGTATGATGTGCCAGTGCCTTTTTGGGAGGAGAACTGAGAAAAAGGCTTGTAATTCCATACCTCACAGAACTGCAATGACCATGCCACCTGCAGTGACAAACTGTGCAGGTTTGGGGAGCTGAGGATATTTTTGAAAAATTATGTGAGAGCTGCCAGTTTGCAGGATCAGTCAATCTCCTAATTAGTATCACCAGAGATAACACCAAGCTCTTTTTTTCCATGATCCCTGGAGGCAGACGGGCTCATGTTGAAGGGAGCAGAAAATGTTGAGGTCTCACACTTGGGGGCCCAGCAGTGAAGCACATGCATCTCACCAGAATCTGTGCTTTCCTGAAAAGTTCTACCCAAAATCTACTTAGTTAATTTTAAGACCCCTGAGCTTCACTGTTTTTTAAATTATGGGAGTTGAAGCAGAATGACACAAATAATGGAAGAAATATTTATCAATGAAGTGAGCACGAACAAAAGAAACTGATGTCAAGAATTAATAATAAAATCATTAAAGATTCATTTTCAGAACTCAATACATACTTGTGATTTTTTGTTTTGAAATAAATACACACTGACTGAAATTTGCAAATATTTTGCAGAGGTCCTAGGTACCCTTCATTCTGTTTTCCTCACTGGTTATATCTTACCTAATTATAGTACAATATCAAAACCAGGAATTTTTTTCCCCCTATAAATACTTATTTAAAAAAATTGTGCTGATAACCCTTTTATGGGGCAAGAAGCTATGTGAAAAGTACAAAACTTTTTGCCAAATCTAATACTGAGAGTGCTTTTTAAAAATAAGATATTTACTTTATCCATTTTAAACCCCCCCCACTTGCTGTTTTTTGTCCATTCGCTGGGCAATTCTGTGTCTGTTTCCTGCCTTCTCTTCTCATCCTCCTCCTCCAGTCTTCACCAGGATTCAATCCTGGGGACCCCTGATGTGGAAGAGAGGCGTTCTGCCACCTGTACCACCTTAGTTCCTGTTTTTTTGGCATGTCTCGTCTTGGCTCTCCTGTGTCTCTCCTGTTACATCATCATGCTGCGTGGCCTGGTGGGGCCTGGCAGCATGCACGCCTTCTATATTTTTTTATTTTACCAGGAGGTCCCAGGGATCGAACCCAGGTCCCTCCATATGGCAGACGGATGCCCAACCATTTGAGCCACATCCACCCCTTGAGAGTGCTTTTGATATTAGTTTAGTGGTTTGTCATCTGGATCAGTATATACTGTGCATTGGGCAAGGCTAGAATCCATGAACCAAGCTGCAAAGATCTCAAGCTAAATAAGGTAGAAAGATTTGAAGAAACAAAAGGAAATTCTTTCCTAGCCAATGTTTACTCTTCAGACTAATGCACTCTTTCTACCAAGCCTTCTAAACTGTTAAAAGTTTTCCAAACAAGCATTTGAACTTCATTACACAGAAAGGCAACAAGAATGGTATCCTGCCAAACAAAAGGCAAGAGGGAAAAAATATATGCTGAGTTCAATGGCTAAGACTGAATGTAGCACAGTTCTTCACAACTTATGGGGGGATAATTCAACATGGTGTCCAACAACATTCTAATGACATGCTTCATCTCAACTGGTTACTATGAAGCAAATCAAAACCAGGAAATTCACTTTGGTAGGATTTATGTGTATACACCTGAGACTTTTATTTCTCTGTAGCTCTAATTAACTGAATCCCAACAAACTAGAATAATTCTTGTGGTTATAATACAGATATTCAACTTCTATTAGCAGGGAAGGAGAAAGAAGTCATCCAATTTAGATGTTTTTTCATTCACTACCCTCCTACCTTAAAATTGCAGATATATGCAAGATACTTGTACTTGTGAAATATTTGAACATCACATCAACTGTATTTTAATATTAAACAATATAACTGTCATGTAATCATGACTCATAACTCAAGGATTTTCATCACTGGGAAAAACTACATTTTCATGGAAGCAATAGAAACTTCAGTTAGATTTCTTCATGGACTTAGAATACATTTAACTGAGGATGTATATTGCTATTTTGGGAAGTGGGTTTAGCTCAGTGGTTGAGAACCTGTTTCGCATGTACAAGGTCCCAGGTTCAATCCCCAGTACCTCCTAAATTTTTTTTTGCTATTTTAATGCTAATTTGTTCCAAATAACCTGAAATAATTCTCTTTATGTTATCAATTATAATTTTTCTATTTGTTGATTATTCCTATGTATTCATTTTCTTTTCTACAAATAAAATGTTTAGGATTCTCAAAAATAAAAATATTAAAAGTCTATACTAAGAATCTCTATTCCGGGAGGCGGCTGTGGCTCAATCAGTGGGGCTCCCGTTTGCCATGTGGGAGGCCCCGGGTTCGGTTCCTGGGGCCTCCTGGTGGGGGCGGGCCTGCCCGTGCGGCGTGGTTGGCTGGCCCGGCGAGCGCGAGCAGCAAGGGGGGGATAAATGAATAAATAAATAAAATCTTTAAAAAAAAAAAAAGAATCTCTATTCCAATTTGCCTTTTCTCACTTTTGATTTTACTTAATAGGTAAACATTTATATTACTTTTGCACTTATTCTGATTTGCTTTTTACACCAAATAGTATGCCATATGTAATGTTCTGCACCCAGTATTTTACGAATAGAATTATATATATTCTATATATATATATATATTCTATATTAGAATATAATGACTTTCTTCATTCTTTTAACAGCTTTGAGGCACATGGCCATGCATTTCCTCACATTTCTCAGCCCCCTTGCCTCCAGGCAAGGCCATGTGATTAGTTTCAATGAATGAGTGGAAATAATGTCTCTTCCAGTTCAAACCATTTAAAGCCAGAGTGTGACCTTCTTGCTCTTCTTTTCAATAATGATAGAGGCCCACTTCTGAGATGGATAAAACATGACATAGAAACACTTGCATTTACCACATAGGCATTAGAGGGTCAACCAATGCAGAGTGGAGTAATTGACAGAAAACAATCCTTTTATGTATTTAAAGTCTCTAAGACTTTTTTAAAATCAGTTTTATGTTCTCAGACATCACTTAACATCCCCATCTCCATCACATTCATCACAAGGGATTTTGCAAGCAGAACTCTAAAAACTTTCTTTACCAACACCTGTCTGTACACACTGCCAGAGATACAGACCTCATGTAGGAAAGAGCAAGGGCAAGAAACATTGTCTTCCATTATCTGGTCCTCAGTGCTGCTCAGTAATTGCTATAAATCTGTGTCAGCTTTCCTCTGTCATTTTCTTTAGCTATTCACCATCCTCCAGGAAAACTATTCACACTACCGTTTTATTAATGAAGGATAATACTTGCATTGCCCCCCCAATGTAACTGGACAAATAATTCAGAGTCCCATCCTAATTCCCTCTCAAAGTTTCAAAATTCATCTCCAACTCTGATATCAGTATGTCTCTGCATCTTTTTTATACTATTGTCCTTAGTACACTACCTCTACCACCACTCCATTCTAAACAAAAGGGGGTTATGTTTTCCAGAAGATCCTTCCCTGTATGGTTTTTGCCTAAAGTTTGCCAGGAAAACCTACTTGGAATTTAGATGGCAGAAGTAAAGCAGAAGCTATTCATCTCAGGAGACCCACTGATCAGGTGCAGACTCTCCACATATCCCCACCAGCTTTAACCTCACAGTCAAAGCAGCCAGAAGCAGTACCTTCTCAGACATCTCCTTGAGCTCTGGCTGTTCTTCACCATGCAGATTCATGATGAAGTTAATAGTATTATTTGTGTGATCCATCTTTAGCAGTCTTCTATATATTCCACTGCTCATATTCCTGATTAAATTTATATGTTTGATAGTCAAAGTAACTGTATGCAAATATTACTGACTCTGCTACCTCATACTATACACAAAAAAATTACCCAAAATGGATCAAAGACATAATATAAGAGCTACAACTATAAAAATCTTAGAAGAAAACCTAGGTATAAATCTTCAAGACATTGGGTTAGGTGATAGTTTCTTAGATACGACACCAAAACTACAAGCAACCAAAGGAAAATAGATTAAGTGGATGCCAGCAAAATTAGAAACTTTTGTGCTTCAAAGAACACTATCAAGAAAGGGAAAGGACAATCCACAGAATGAGAGAAAATATTTGCAAATCATGTATCTGCTAAAATTTGCAGAATATATAAAGAGTACGTACAACTCATAAATAAAAAAGACAAGTCAATTTAAAAATGGACAAAGAATTTGAATAGATATTTCTCCAAAGAAGATAAACAAATGACCAGCAAGCACATGAAAAGATGCTCAATATTAGTCACTAGAGAACATAAATGCAAACCACAATGAAATAATCTATTAGGACTTCAACAATAACAATAACAATAAAATAAAAACAGTAAGATTAAGAAAACAGACAATAGTGTTGACAAGTATGTGGAGAAATTGGAACCTTCATACATTGCTGGTGGGAATGTAAAATGGGGCACCTGCCTTGGTAATCAGTCTGGCAGTTCCTCAAATAGATAAACATAAGAGTTACCGTAGCAATATGACTCCTACAAATGTACCCAAGAGAAATGAAAGCATGCCAACAAAAACTTGAAAGTGAACATTCATAACAGCATTATTCATAATAGCAAAAAAAGGTGGAAAGAATCCAAATGTCCATCAATGGAGGAAAGAACAAAATATGGGATGTTCACATTATGAAGTATAATTTAGTCACAAATAGGAATGAATGTCACAACATTGATGAACCTTGAAAACATTATCCTAAGTGAAAGAAGGCACACAAAATAGCCCCATATTGTATTATTGGATTTTTATGAAATGTCCAGAATGGGTAAATCCATAGAGGCAGAGAGTAGATTAGATGTTGCCAAGAACAGAGGGTGGAGGATTGGGAGTGATCGCTAATGCGTACAGGGTTTTGTTTTGGGGTGATGAAAATATTCTGGAATTGGGAAGTTCTGATGGTTGCATAACTTTGTGAGTATACTAAAAACCAAGTGTACATTTTAAAAGTTATTTTATGGTATATGTGTAATAAAATAAACATAACCATCTAATAGCTTCACATTGAACTCTGAAAACAAATTCCTATCTACTAACCCTGTTCTACAAGGACTTGGAGTCACATCATCCAATATCCACAGCAGTAAGGGAGGCAAGAGTTAATATGATGATGGCAATGATAATAGCCAGGAGAAGAATTAGAGACATGATTTAAAGGTAAAATGAACATATTGTGCTACCAAAGTCCCAGGATGAGACTTTGGAGGGTCGCAACAGGTCGCCTGCCTCCATTTTACAGTATTTCAGTTCATCATTTTACATCATTCTCGTTTTTTCATGAACTAAAGATGTTCTTTCTTCATATTTATAGAGGACCTACTTTGTATCTGTCATTGCCGTACGTGTATTTTCATGTTAAACAAGTCTCAAAACAATCCCTTGATTTGTGAATCTACTAAACTTTTCACTGCAGCAACAAGAAATATATATATGTATATGTATATGTATATGTATATGTATATATAAGGGATTTTGCTAGATGTCATGTAATATAATGCATAGTGCCATAATCACAAATTGAGATTTTGAGTCTTTGGAAAATTGCTTTTCTAGTAATATTATTATATCATATTTATTATCTAAGTACTTCCACACAATTTTTATAGTGTAAAAATACTTTAGGAAATTTACCCAAACAATATTTCACAAGTACTTTCACTGTATTGAACAAAGGGTCCTAGCTATGCAATATGAAAGGATACGGAGGAAGTTACAATCAAGAGGAAAACTCGTTTTTCCCAACCATGAAGCCAGGAACTTAAACAGTAAAGATTTAGTGTGGTATTAAAAAGTTTAATGTCTACTTTTTGATGTTGATTACTGACAGCTTTTAAGCCCCCCTCCTCTACTTCAGCCACACATCCGGGCAAACTGGTAACTACAGGGGCTCCCTTCTTTGGCATAAGCAGAAATATCAAACCATGTTTGGGTACTCTCACCCCAGCCCCAGGCCCTAAGCACTAGAAACAGCCCAAACCAGTCTCCTTCCCCCGATCTCTGAAGCCATTTTTGGAACAGCTTGGGAAGCCTGCTCTGCTCTCTCCAGAAAGCCTCATTATGTAATGAACATTCTCAGTCCCCATTTGCATGTGGAATTATCAGTCTCAATATACAAATCAAATTTTTTAAACCAATTTTGTGTTTATGAAATGGTTAAAAGTACAAATTAACTAAAAATATTTAGGGGTGAATATGTGAAGTTCCATGATTATCTACAAGAAAATATTTTCCCTTTATTGTGAATGTTCATTCATAAAGGGAAATCCATGAACAGGAATATTTTCACATTATTTAATGAGGGCTCCCAGCAGGAAAAATACTGTATTGTTTTTATCTTTATTCCTGAAATTTTCTTTTATTTCCTAATATATTTCATATGCTTAATATATTTCTTTTTCACCTCATAAAGTCAAGGCCAGTGCAAGCCATGGATCTTATTTAGGTAAAAAAATGGGCATGTGGAAATACAATCATATGGTACATATATATGAATAATAATGCAGGTTTTGGGGGGCAGTCTGAAATTACAATGCTAGGGTATTTTAATCATAGCCACATAAATATCCAAAGGACAGATGTAGAGAGAATAACTCAAATGCAAACTATAAAAATATATTCTCCAAATTGTATGTTGTTTGATTCCACAATGGAAGGAATTGTTATGACTGCTATTCAAGCTTGGAAGCCTACTGGGGTATTTATGTTTGTGTTAATGTTTGTTATGAAGTACTGCAATGAGGTGGGGAAGGCTTGAGTTGACAGAAGGAAACGGATTCATTCAGTTATTAAAAATGGTTAAATTGTACTAATTGAAACATGAGAATATTCATATATTCAAAATAAAATGGTACCAAACACATGCAGAGGAGCGATTTAAATGTGAGTCCTATATATGCACACTGTATTTTTTTTTTTCCTTTAAACTTCGTTCTCTCTCTTCAGGTACCAAGATTAAGACTAATTTTTCATTAATCTTTGACATATAACAGCTATCTCTTTTCAAAAGAGAGTAACTATCATTTCTCCTGATATCTCCATGGCAAAAGCAGTCACTAATGACTTATTCTGCTCCCATGAAAATCTCATCCTCTTAATGTCCTGGCCTGATCTGTTTCATGGTCAGCTGGGAGAGGAATCCTTTCTGCTACAATAGTGGTCCTCTGTCATACCACCAAATCTGTAGAAGAGGACCCTGAACACATTAACTATGATGATGTAGACCACAGTTTTACATATTTTCTCTCTCATTCCCCATGATCTTCTTCATTATTCACATTCACACAATACTGCATCTTAAGTTCCAGTGCCCTTGTTCATCCAGGGAACATAGATCCAAATGAACTCCACTAACAGTGTAGGCCCTTTCATTTTACTGCTTCTCCGCAGACCTTCATGGTGACACATGAAAAGGCTGTGATGAAAGCATAGTATCAACAGATTTCAAACCTCAGGATGAAAGTCATCAATAGTAATACAGTGTTTTTAAGAAACCTCAAATAGAAATGTTTCATAAACTGAAGAAATTTTACCTTTCTACAGATCTCCTTGATTTACTGACACCTCTAATCTCAAGTATTTTAAATGACTTTGCCTTTTAATTACTGTGCAGAATTTAACATTTGAGGTTGATTAATACTCAAGAAGGACTACAGACTTCATTCTCTCTAGCAGGAATTTCCTGACGGACAGCCCATTGTGAGAACTGGTTATGCAATATATCACACTAACTACATTTCTAAGGTTTCTCTCTGGTATGAATACTTTGGTGAATCCTGAAGTCAGACCACTCCCTAAAGGCCTTGCCACATTCAATACATTTGTAGGCTTTCTCTCCAATATGCTTTCTTTCATGTTCCCAAAGGTGTGAACGTTTGATAAAAGCTTTACTGCACACATTACATTTGTGTGGCTTTTCTCCAGGATGTATATTCTGATGTCTAGTAAGGCTTGAGGACTGCTTAAAAGCTCTGCCACATTCATTACATTTGTAAGGTTTCTCTCCAGTGTGAATTCTCAGATGAATTGTAAGGTTTGAATTTTGACTAAAGGCCTTGCCACATATATTACATTTATATGGTTTCTCTCCGGTATGGATTCTCTGATGTCGAGTAAAGCGTGAACACCAGTTAAAGGATTTACCGCATTCATTACATTTATACAGTTTCTCTCTACTAGGAATTGTCTGATGATCCCCAAGGCTAGAGCTTTGGACAAAAATGTTATCTATATTAGATTCAAAATGTTTCTTTTCAGTATGAGTTTTGTTATGTCTATTCAGGTGTGCAAATTGGGTATAAGCTTTACCACATTCATTACATCTGTAAGGTTTCTCTCCAGTATGGTTCCTCTTATGTTTATTAAGGCTTGAACGCACAGGAAAAGCTTTGCCGCATTCATTACATTTGTAAGGTTTCTCCCCAGTATGAATTCTCTGATGTTCCACAAGGCTTGAACTTCTTATAAAAGCTTTATCACACTCATTACATTTGTGTGGTTTTTCTCCAGTATGAATTCTCTGATGCTTCACAAGGCTTGAACTATGGATAAAAGCCTTGCCACACACATTACATTTGTGTGGCTTCTCTCCTGGATGTGTATTCTGATGCTTAGAGAGGTGTGAGCACTGCTTAAAGGCTTTGCCACATTCATTACATTTGTAAGGTTTCTCTCCAGTGTGAATTCTTCTGTGGATCTTGAGGCCAGACCATTGCCTAAAGGCCTTGCCACATCCAATACATTTGTATGGTTTCTCTCCAGTATGAATTCTTTCATGATCCCAAAGGTATGAACGTTTGGTAAAAGCTTTACCACATTCATTACATTTGTAAGGTTTCTCTCCGGTATGAATTCTCTTATGACGCCAAAGGTCTGAATATTTGATAAAAGCCTTACCACAGTCATTACATTTGTGTGGTTTCTCTCCAGTATGAATTCTCCAATGACTTGATAGGTTTGAATTTTGACTAAAGGCCTTGCCACATACAATACATTTATATGGTTTCTCTCCAGAGTGGATCCTTTGATGTCTTGTCAGGTTTGAGAACTGGTTAAAGGCTTTGCCACACTCCTTACATTTGTAAGGTCTCTGCTCAGAATGAATTCTCTGATGATTAGCAAGGATTGAGTACTGGCTAAAAGTCTTCCCACATGCACCACATTTGTAAGGTTTTTCTCTAATATGAATTTTCCGCTGTTGTGCAAGCAATGAATGATGCATGAAAATGTCCCCATATGTTCTGCAAATGTTAGTTTTGACACTAGCAGGAAATCTTTGAAGTGGGGAAACCGAGAAACAATTTTTGATAGACTTTCCAACTTGATTACATTCATATATTTTCTCTTCAGTTTGAAATCTCTGAGTTTTAGCTAGATGTGTCTGAAATCCAAGTCTATTTTCAAAACATTTGACATACTTGTTCCCTGCATAGCCTATGTTATTTTTTAGTTTCAATGAATTTCTTAAAAATAGCTTCTCATGTTTGAAATATTGATTTGTGCTTTTTCTAACAAAAACACTCAGCTTTAATGGGAAATTATTACAGGATTTGATATGTTGCTGATCTTTTCTACAAGTAAGATTTTTGTTTTGGGTCCTAGGCAGTCCTTTGCAATTTCTTTTGCCATATCCCCGCTGACTCTCAAATCCATGCATGTCTTCCCAGACTTCCCTGAAATCAAAATCTTCAATGCCATGGCTTTCATGGATGTCCAGTATCACTGGTTGGTATAATTCACCCTTATTAATGTTCTCTTTTGGGAATAATTCCTTGATTGAACATTTAGGAGAAATATCTGAAATATAAAAAAGATCACAGGCTTCCTATTAATTAAGTGGAAGATGAATATCTTATATTGGAAAACATAATATTACACTGAAAGTGATAATTATAGTGAACAGAACTAAGAAACTTCTCAATCATGGTCTTCAAATGTTTAGGAACAGAGAGAGACAAGGATCCTTCAATAAAGGGTGATTATATGTAATTCAATTTGTTTTAAAGGAAGCCTAGTTTCAAAGACCTAATGACCAAACCACTCACGCTATGTAAACTTAGTAATATGTCCTGAAAAAAAAAAGGAGTATTTTTCCACTGCCATGTCAAAGCACATACCAATTGGCAATAGACATATCGGTGTTTGATATTTATAGAGAGATAGATATTTTATTATTGTATATTAACTGCATAATAGCTGTACACAAACAAATACTAAAGCACAGCATTGTGTAATGTAATGACAAATAATACACAAAGAACATCTAATGAACAACATAAATAAATAGGAATTCAGAGTTGCGAAACTAAATTGGTAACAGGAAAATCAGGAAGAACTTAATAAAAACCAGTGGAAGAATAATAAAATATTTTTCTGAAAAGCTGTTATAAAGTTAACATCATCCATGCAGTATAAGCATCTTCCAATATTAACAGTTAGTGCCTTAGAGTTATAATCCATAAGAGATACTGGAAATCTATAAGTCATAATAAAAACTAATAAATAATACATTTTAATAACCCAAGCTAAATACAACAGGCAAATAATAAGTAACCACAATTACACTAAATTACAGTCTGTTAAATTTAAGGCATTCTTCCTTAAGAACAAAAGAAACGACATATCCAGAAGGAGCACAAAATATCAGAATTGGAAAATATGTTGAGAATCACTGCTGAAATATCAGTCTTGGATAAAAGCAAAGTATTATAAAGATTAAGAATTGGGGGAAGGTGATACCAAAGAAATTGGCAGAGTAGGAAACTCTTAAAAGAAGATCCCGCTCAAAAAACTGCAAATAAACTGGCAAAAACTAGCAGAATCAATTTTATCACAACTCTGGAAACTAAATCAAAGGTATACAGCAATCAAGTGAACACATACTCAAGAAAAAGGCGATGAATCTCAGTAGGAGAGATCTGAAGTGATTTAATTTACCCGGGCCCCATCTTATGCTCCCCTAATGGCAGTGGCCTTGAAGACAGCAGCCCACATTTCCAGTAAAAGTACCGAGTCCAGGGAGCAGATGAACCTTGTTCTCAAAGAACTGCAGATTTTTTTTTTTTTTTTTTTTTTTTTAAACCTGTCTGATGGCTGATGGTTCCATGAAGGAAAAGCTCAAAGAGCTTGCCTTTATTTTGCGCAATTCAGAACTCTTCTACAGCGGATGAACTAAAGGAGGTAGGGGTTGGGGGGATTGTCCAAAACAAATTTAAAGGAAGATGTATTAGCTACTGACATGTGGAGCAAGGGATTAGATGAAGTAAACAGACATATTGACAAGTCTGGGAAGAAAGGTGAACCTTGAAAACATGATGTTAAAGAAAGAAGCCAGTCACAAAAGACTATATACCATATGATTCCCTTTACAAGAAATTTCCCAAATAGGGAAATCTATAGAGACAGTAAGTAGATTAGTGGTTGCTTGGGACTGGAGGGGATGGGGAGAAATGAGGATGATAGCTGAAGGGTAAAGGGTTTCTTTTTGAGGTGATGCAAATTTCTGGTGAATACATGAAAAACCACTGAAGGGGACATTTTAATTGAGTGAGTTGTATATTATGTGAATTACATCTCAATAAAGCTGTTAAGAAAAATGTTTGACTAAAATTTTGTGCTCAGTCAAGTCCTTAGAACCACCACTAATCTAGCATAAAGTGTGGGGATAAAGTCCAGATGCTATAGTATTACACTTTTCATTTCTGAAATCAACACAACTTAATCTCAGTTAAAAGCAAAGTTGAGGATCCCAAGTGACTCACAAGAGAAAAGGCAAAGATACCCAAGGGCACCTCCTGACTTCTGGAAGGAAGTTATCCTCACCCAGGGAAACCAGGTTCCTGTAGTTCTCCATCATCACATCCCTGTACAAAGTCCTCTGCTCAGCGTCCAGGCATTCCCATTCCTCTTGAGAGAATTCTATGGCTACATCCTGGAAGGTCAACAGGCCCTGAAACGAAAAACACTTTTCACCAAGAGGCCATGGGGAGAGTTCTTACCCTCCCACAAAATGAGAGAAGAGGTGTTAAGGATCAACTCAACTGATCTGAGTGTTTTGACAGATCCATTAAGATAATTCTGAGGACATTATATATCCTCAATTTTGTTTCATTATTTCCATCTTGTGGAGCGGGTATAGCTCAAGTGTTTGAGTGGCCATCAAAGGATATAAAATACACATTATAACACTATGGATTTCAAATTTTTGTTGATGATAAAAGAAATATACAAGTAAAAAATATTCAACGCAGGGTTCCCTATATAGAAATGCTAGATATGATGTTGTACATACCAAGTGACAGTCAATTTCTAGATTACATAGAGCAGCAGTGGTGTTTTCAGGGATGAAAAAGTACACATAATTTTAAAAGGCCAGAATTTAAAAATTGTTGAGGAGACAGCAAGACTAACAGTTTTTGAACACTTATCATATGCTAAGCATTACTCTAAATGCTTTATTTGAGTTAACTCCTATAATGACATAAAAGTTTACTAGAGAAAAATCAAATTCTACCTTTGAGAGAAGACAATTGTGCCACAAAGCATATAGGGAAGGAATTTGCCTTAGATCAAACAGCTAATAAATGGCAGGGTCAGCACCTGAACTCAGCAAGTTGGGCTTCAGAACTGAACCTAAAGAACCAAACAGTTAAGGAACACATACAGCATTAAAAGTACATTGAGGGGGTCGGATGTAGCTCAACTGGTTGGACATCCGTCTCCCATATGGAGGGACCTGGGTTCGATCCCTGGGACCTCCCGGTAAAAAAAAAAAAAAAAAAAAGTACATTGGCAGAGGGTTTCCTAACAGAAAAACAGAAACAAGTTCAAGGCTAATAACCCGAAACTGGATAAAAGGTCATTATATATATGCACACACACATGCAAACACATAGTAATATTCTTACTACTATTAACTCACTAATGTGATGATGTAGAATACCTTTAAGTCCATAGAAAACATTTAAGAGATATTTTCAAATGTTAATATAAATATTAAACTTATTTATGAAATGAAAATATACCTTTTGTACATACCACGGGATCCTGGACATGCACATAAACAAACATACCCACACTTAATTAACTGCACTAAAAGTAGTTGTCTCTTAATGACAGATTTTCTTGGATGAATTTTCATGATCTATCATTTTATATGCATATCCATTTCAGCATTTTTGGTAAAATGAACATGAATAAATTGAACTTTATTGAAACTAGGTTGTCAACATTATTCTAGATAACCTAGTAAAAAATTTCAATGGTGGAACTAGAATTTGGCCCCACCCTCTCTGATGACAAAGATAAAATTCTCTGCCTCAATGTGAAGCCTGAATTATAGACATTTTTACCTAAATCACCTGCTAACTGAGAGTCCCTACATGAATATCATGGTATCTTTGGGATGATGTGCTGAGAATGATTTAAAGAACTTCTTACTACTAGACATTAATTGGATTCCATATTTTAAAACCACCTAAGGAATAAAACATCCTGTATCATTGCTGTCATTTTCTGAATTTTCCACTCTATCCCAAACCATTAATATTTTAGAGCCAGAAACACAATGCTCCACTTGTTTAGCTTCAAATACATTATAAAATCAGGCAAAACAAGTTTCTCCTTATCACTCTTTTTTTACAGAATTTCCCAGTCTTCATGCAGATTAATTCAGCACATTAATGAAATGCAGTTTCATTAATCCTGATCTACAAAGAGCTGACAGGGCCTTCAGATGTGCAATCCTAAAGAATCCCTGCAGCCCACCTTCTCTGAGACCCTGGGACCTACTCCCACGTCCATTCCATGCCTGGGTGGGAAGACTTCCCAGGATGATCCCCTGAGTGAGTAGGAATAAATGTTAGGCAGGATACTTCAGAGTCAGAGAAGATTAGCAAAAAACAAAACAAAACAAAACAGCATTCCAGGAAGGAGAGAGAAAAAAATCAACCAAGATATGACTTTTACCTGGAAAAGAGACATTCCTGACACTTCTTTTTCAGGTAAGCTCTCTGGTCTTCTTTCTCAGGCAAGATCAGTCTTGAGAAGTCAATCCTGAGTATTAAAAATATGCTGTTTAATGCTTAGATTCAACATGCTGCATTCCTGTGCCATAACCACATATTTAGGAAGGAACTCAACCTGGGGAAAAAGAGGGTCTTCCTCTGTCCACTGCAACTGGAGGGATTCAGAGGCAATGCACTCCTTCATGGAGACCAGCAGTGAGTTTCCTACACTTTCTTCAGAATGCCCTTTCCTCCTAATGAAACTCATAAATTTTGCTGCAACAGTGGGGATTTGGGGTAGATAGATTTAAAAATAACAACAACAACAACCTGATGTCCTGAAAGACAGGAAGAGTTTTAAATCAACTGTGTAATATGCTGCTGACAGAAAAAGTAAGATGATGAGGGAGAATTAATCGACTGGATTTACAAAAGGGGAGGTCTTTGGTGACTGTGACAAGGAACTATCAGCAGAATGGTGGATATGAAAGCGTGATTGGGGTTCAAGGGACAATTAGAGGGAAGAAATGAAGCCAGAAAGAATATGAGTAAGATGTTGGCATATTCTGCTCTAAAATGGAAAATTGAGGAGGGACACTTACTTAATGGGAAAATGTAGTTAATAGACAACTATTTTTGTTTTAAAGATGTTAAGAATGTAGTGAATAAAAGAGAATGAACTGAAATAAAGGCTTTAGGGTTTTTTTTTTTTTTCCCTTTATGAGAGAAGTTGTGCATTTACAGAACAGCCAGGCATAAAATACAGGATTCCCATACACTACCACCACCATCTAGCATTGGTGTGGAACATTTGTTACAATTAATGATAGAATGTTTTTATAATTCTACTATTAATAATAATCCATGTTTGAACTTAGGGTTCGCTGTTTGTGTAGTATAGTTCAATAGATTAAAAAAAATTTTATTCTGTTACCATATACTCTAGCATTTCTCCCTTTTAATTATATTCAGATATATATTTCAGTGTCAACTGTATTCACGTTGTGCAGCCATTGCCACCATCCATTACCAAAACATTTCCATCACTCCAAATAGGAACTCTGTACATTCTAAGCCTTAACTTCCCATTTGCTATCCCTAACCTGTCCCCTGGTAACCTATATTCAAGATTCTGATTCTCTGAGTTTGCTTATTCTAATTGTTGCAAATCAGTGAGATCATACACTATTTGTCCTCTTGTGTTTGGCTTATTTCATTCAACATGATGTCTTCAAGGTTCATCCATGTTGTTGCATGTATCAGGACTTCAATCCTTTTTACAGCTGAATAATATTCCATTGTGTGTATATATACCATATTCTGTTCATCCATTCATTGGTTGATGGACACTTGGCATTTCTGGCAATCGTGAATAATGCTACTGTGAACATCAGTGTACAAATATGTGTTCAAGCCCCTGCTTTCAATTATTTTGGGTACATACCGAGTAGACGGATTGTCAGGTCATATATGATAGTTCTATATTTAGAACTACCAAATTGTCTGAATGAGTGTTCCTATTTCCCTATTTCCCACTTATAATTCATTGTTTTTTTTTAAATAGCAGCCATTCTAATGGGTATGAAATGGTATCTCGTTGCGGGTTTTTTTGTACATTAAATAACTGAAAATATAAACAATTAAAAACTAAAAAGTAAATACAGATGAATAAATATATACATTTCTCAATTAAATGTAATGGATACATAAAAAAATTTTTTTGAATCAAGCAATATGTTACACAATATATTTGGTTCAAAGTAATGCATTCATACAGTATTTGTTCTTTTGTGTTTGCCTTGCTTAGCTCAACATACTGTCCTCCAGGTTCATCCATGTTGTCCTATGTTTTACGACTTCATTGCTTCTTACAGCTGCATAATATTCCATCGTGTGAACAGACCACAGTTTGTTTATCCATTTGTCTGTTTTTTGTGTTTTTTTTTTCATTTTTTTACCAGGAGGTCCCGGGGATCGAACCCAGGTGCCTCCATATGGAAGATGGACACCCAACCATTTGAGCCACATCCACCCCCCTATCCATTTGTCTGTTGATGGACACTTGGGTTGTTTCCAACTTTTGGCAATGGTGAATAACATTGCTATGAATATCAGTATGCAGATTTCTGCTCATGTCACTGCTCTCAGTTTTTCTGGGTATATACCCAGTAGTGGTATTGCAGGGTCACGTGGCAAGTCTATATTCAACTTCTTTAGGAACTGCCAAACAGTCCTCCATAGTGGTTGTACCATTCTGCATTCCCACCAACAGTGATTAAGTGTTCCTATCTCTTCACATCCTCTCCAACACTTGTAGTTCTCTGTTTTTTTAATAGTGGCCATTCTGATAGGTGTGAAATAATATCTCATTGCAGTTTTGATTTGCATTTCCCTAATCATGAGTGATGTTGAGCATTTCTTCATGTGTTTTTTTTGCCATTTGTATTTCTTCTTCGGAGAAATGTCTATTCAAGTCTTTGGCCCATTTTTTAATTGGGTCATTTGTCTTTTTATTGTTGAATTGTAACATCTCTTTATATATCCTGGATATTAAACCCTTATCAGATATGTGATTTCCAAATATTTTTTCCCATTGAGTTGGCTGCCTTTTCACCCTTCTTACAAAGTCCTGTGAGGTGCAAAAGTGTTTAATTTTGAGGAGTTTCCATTTAACTATTTTTTCTTTTGTTGCACGTGTATTGGATGTAAGGTCCAAGAAACCACCACCTACTACAAGGTCTTGAAAATGTTTCCCTACATTTGATTCTAGTAGTTTTATGGTCCTGGCTTTTATATTTAGATCTTTGAATCCATTTTGAGTTGATTCTTGTATAAGAGGTGAGATAGGGGTCCTCTTTCATTCTTTTTGGTTATTGATATCCAGTTTTCCCAACACCATTTGTTGAAGAGACTGTTTTTTCCCGTTAGCGTGGGCTTGGTAGGTTTGTCAAAAACCAGTTGACTGTATAGGTGAGGGTTTATTTCTGGTTTCTCAATTCTATTCCACTGATTGATGTGTCTATCTTTATGCCAGTACCATGCTGTTTTGACCACTGCAGCTTTGTAACATGTTTCAAGGTCAGGCAGTGAAATTCTTCCCACATCACTCTTCTTTTTTAGAATGCTTTTGGCTATTCAAGTGCACTTACCCTTCCAGATGAATTTGGTAATTGCCTTCTCTAATTCTGTAAAGTAAGCTGTTGGGATTTTGATTGGTATTGCATGAATCTATAAATCAGTTTAGGTAAGATTGACATCTTCACGATATTTATTCTTCCCATCCGTGAACATGGAATGTCTTTCCATTTTTTCAGGTCTTTCAAAATTTCTTTTAGCATTGTTTTGTGGCTTTCTGCATATAGGTCCTGTACTTCTTTGGTTACATTAACTCCTAGCTATTTGAGTCTTTTTGTTGCTATTGAAAATGGAATTTTCCCCCTGATATCCTCCTCAGGTTGTTCAGTACTAGTGTACAGAAACATTACTGATTTTTGCGTGTTGATCTTGTATCCTGTCGCTTTGCTGAACTCATTTATTAGTTAAAGTGGCTTTGTTGTAGATACTCCAGGGTTTTCTAAGTACAGGATCATGTCATCCGTGAACAGTGAGAGTTTTATTTCCTCTTTTCCTATTTGGATGCCTTTAATTTTTTTTCTTGTCTAATTGCCCTAGCTAGAACTTCTAGTACAATGTTGAATAACAATGGTGACAGTGGGCATCCTTTTCTTGTTCCCAATCTTAGAGGGAAAGCTTTCAACCTTTTCCCATTGAGTATGATGTTGGCTGTGGGTTTTTCATACATGCCTTTTATCATATTGAGGGATTTTCCTTTTATTCCTATCTTTTGAAGTGTTTTTAACAAAAAAGGATGTTGGATTTTGTCGAATGCCTTTTCTGCATCTATTGAGATGATCATGTGGTTTTTTCCTTTCAATTTGTTAATGTGGTGTATTACATAGATTGATTTTCTTATGTTGAACCAGCCTTGCATGCCAGGAATAAATCCCACTTGGTCGTGATGCATAAGTCTTTTGATATGCTGTTGGATTCGATTTGCAAGTATTTTGTTGGGAATTTTTGCATCTATGTTAATTAGAGAGATTGGTTTGTAATTTTCTTTTCTTGTAGAATATCTGGTTTTGGTATTGTTGGCTTCATAAAATGTGTTGGGTAATTTTCCCTGCTCTTCAATTTTTTGGAAGAGTTTAAACAGGATTGGTGTTAATTCTTTTCGAAATGCTTGGTAGAATTCACCTGTGAAGCCACCTGGTCCTGGACGTTTCTTTGCTGGGAGATTTTTGATGACTGATGCTATCTCCTTAAATGTGATTGGTTTTTTAAGTTCTTGTATTTCTTGCAGCGTCGGTGTAGGTTGTTTGTGTGTTTCTAGAAATTTCTCCATTTCATGTAGGTTGTCTAGTATGTTGGCATATAGTTTCTCATAGTATCCTCTTATGAGTCTTTTTATTTCTGTGAGGTCATTTGTAACTCCCCCCCTTTTCATATCTGATTGTATTTATTTGCATCTTTTCTCTTTTTTTCTTTGTTAGTCTAGCTAGGGGTTTGTCAATTTTATGATCTCCTCAAAGAACCAGCTTTTGGTTTTGTTGATTTTCTCTATTGCTTTTCTCTTCTCATTTTCATTTATTTCTGCTCTAATCCTTATTTCTTTCCTTCTGCTTGCTTTGGGATTGGTTTGCTGTTCTTTTTCTAGTTTCTCTACTTGTTCAGTTAAATCTTTGAGTTTAGCTCTTTCTTGCTGTTTAATATAGGCATTTAGGGCTATAAATTTCCCTCTCAAGACTGCCTTAGCTGTATCCCATAAGTTTTGATATGTTGTGCTCTCATTTTCATTTGTCTCAATATATTTACTGATTTCACTTGCAATTTCTTCTTTGGCCAACTGATTATTTAAGAGTGTGTTGTTCAGTCTCCTCACAGTTGTGAATTTACTTTTTTCCTGTCTATTATTGACTTCTAGTTTCATTTCACTATGATCTAAGAAGGTGCTCTGTATAATTTCAATCTTTTTATATTTTTTGAGAGCTGAATTGTGACCTAACTTGTGGTTTATCCTGGAGAAAGATCAATGGGCACTTGAGAAAAATGTATAATATAACCCAGTGAGTTTGAATGCAGTGTTCTATTAGGTCTAATTTATTTATTTATCTATTTATTTATTATTATTTTTTAAAGATTTTATTTATTTATTCATTCATCACCCCTGCTGCTTGCGCTCGCTGGGTCAGCTAACCACGCCGTGTGGGCGGGCTTGCCTTCACCAGGAGGCCCCTGGAACCAAACCCAGGGCCTCCCATATGGTAAACGGGAGCCCTACTGATTGAGCCACAGCCGCTTCCCTAATTTATTTATCATATTGTTCAAGTTCTCTGTTTCCTTGTTGATCATTTGTCTAGTTGTTCTATCTAATGATGTGAGTGAGGTGTTGAAGTCTCCAATGATTATTGTAGAAATGTCTATTTCTCCCTTCAATTTTGCCAGAGTTTGTCTCATATATTTTGGGGCACCCTGGTTAGGTATGTAGATATTTATGACTTGTTATATCTTCCTGGTGGATCGTCCCTTTCATTAAAATATAATGGCCTCCTGTATCTCATAACTTTTTTACATTTGAAGTCTGCTTTGTCTGATGTTAGTATAGATATCCCTGCTCTTTTCTGGTTACTATTTGCGTAGAGTATCTTTTTCCAACCTTTCACTTTCAGCTGGTTTGTATCCCTAGGTCTAAGGTGAGTTTCTTGGAAGCAGCATATGGACGGCTCATGTTTTTTAATCCATTCTATCAGCCTGTATCTTTTGATTGGGGAGTTTAATCCATTCACATTCAATGATATTACTGTAAATGCACTATTTACTTCCTCCATTTTATTCTTTGGTTTTCCTATGTCATCTTGCTTTTGTCTCTCTTTTTACTCTTTTGGTTATCCTTTCTGCTATATTCTTTCTTCTATATTCTCCTCAAAGCCTCTCTCCTGTCTTTTTCTTTCAGGTTCTAAGGCTTCTTTTAATATTTCCTGCAAAGGTGGATTCTTTTTTGCAAACTCTCTTAGTTTCTGTTTGTTTGTGAATATTTTATACTCATCTTCATATTTGAAGGACAGTTTTGCTGGATAAAGAATTCTCAGCTGGCAGTTTTTCTCTTTCAGTTTCCTAATTGTATCATACCACTGTCTTCTCGCCTCCATGGTTTCTGAAGAGAAATCTGCACTAAGTCTTACTGGACGTCCCTTGTACATAATCATTTGCTTCTCTCTTGCTGCTCTGAGAATTTTCTCTTTATCTTTGACATTTGACATTCTGAGTAGTATGTGTCTTGGTGTAGGTCTATTTAGATTTATTCTGATTGGGGTATGGTGTGCTTCTTGGACATGTAAGTTCATTTGTTTCATGAGAGTTGGGAAATTTTCAGCTATTATTTCCTTAAATACTCTTTCTGCTCCTTTTCCCTTCTCTTCCCATTCTGGAGCTCCCATGACACATGTTGTTGCGTTTTGTGTTGTCATTCAACTCTCTGAGCCTCTGCTCAATTTTTCCCATTCTCTTCTCTCTTTGTTCTTTTTCTCTCTTCAATTTTAGCTGCTCTGTCTTTGGTATCACCTATTCTTCCTTCTATCATTTTGAGTCTGCTGTTGTATGCCTCAAACATATTTTTGACCTCACCTATTGTGTCTTTCATTCCCATGAACTCCGTTACTTTTCTGTTCAGGATTTCAAATTCTTCTTTGCGTTCGCTCAATGTCTTCTTGATGTCATTTCTCTCTTTAACTATATTGTCTTTCAACTCATTAATTCGATTTTGAAAATTTGTGCTCATTTTGCTTATTAGTCCTCTCAAATTCTGCATCTCTTCTGGGAATTTGGTGTATTCCTTTCCTTGGGCCATGTCTTCTATTTTCTTAGTATGGCTCTAATTTTTTGCTGGTGTTTAGGCATCTGGTTGGGATGTAGTTTACTCAGATGATCAATCTCTTTCTCTTTTATAGGGACTTAGTGGCAGGAGGCTGTGAGTTACCATAGCTCTTTGATCTTTGGCTTGACCTGGATTGTTAGGATTGTCCTGCTGGTTTTTCAAAACTGGGCTCTGGACCCTGCAATTGGTTGTAGAGTCGCTTCCTAGGGCCTTGGGCAGGGAGGGTATAGAGGCCAGAAAAAGCCTCTCCTACTTATTTTTAATTTTCTTGTATGCACTTCCTTGGTCTGCCAGGAGATGGTGCTCTTCAGCAGCGCTCAATTCAATGCCTGGTCGGAGTGTATTTGTTGTAACACAGACCAGATCAATCGTGATAGAGCTTCCTGTCTGGAGGATAAAAGCCTTGTAATTCAAACTTTCTGAGACAGTTCTCCAGTCTTCTCTGGCAGCCCCCTCTGTTTTCCCAGCTAGTAAATATTTCCACTCCCCTCTGAGTCCTCAACAATCAGTCCCTGTTAGTAGAGGAGGAGATTGGGAGGTTTGTATATCTTTAGCCCCTTGCAGGCTCCAAGGTAAACAACGGTGCAGCCCCACCCGGCCTGAAGGGACTCCCAGGACAGGGCAGACCAAACCTGTGAGTCAAAAGTTGAGTCAGCCCCAGGCTCTCTCTCCCCTCTCCTGTGGAGTACTCAACAATTAGTCCAGGCTAGAAGAGAAGGAGATTGCGAGGGTTGGATTTCTCCAGTGTTTCGTCAGCTCCCAGGGCAAACCACCGTGTGGTCCCACCTGGCCTGGAAGGGCCCGTGGGGCACCACAGTCCAAATTTGTGGGTCAAAACCTGAGTCAGAAGCCGGTTACCCGGGAGGTGCCGTGCGCATCTCAGAAGAGAGATAAGTGAGAAAAGGAAGAAAATGACCCTCCTTTGATACTGGTTAAAAGGCTGGGAAAGGGATGTCTGCAATGATGAATATCTAGACAGTTCTGGACACTTTGATAGGCTATGCAGTACCGTATCCAGTCTCAGAGTGTTATTTGCAACTGGCATTGAAGACTATTGCAATATTCAAATGCATCAAATCTTGGAGCAAAAATCAGAGACATTGCCAGAGTAAACAAGAACAGAAGTACAAATGGAGGAATGGTCAAAAGATATAGCCCATAGTTATCTTGAACCAGAAACTACAAGGAAAAATAAAAGTACACAACGAGATGAGCTACTGACTACGAATTCTGCGGGAAGCATGCATCAGATATTCAGTGAATTTGTTAATGAAGCCACATCTGAGGACACAGAACTGCCAGGGCAGAGGTCAAGGAATTTTGAGGTCATCAGTTCCTATGCAAATGATGAGACAGCTTATTGCACTATTGAAAAGTCCAACATTATGGAACATAGAAATAATGATTGCATTATGAATTCTTGATTCCTTGTCAAGTTACTTCAGACATAAATAAAGAGATGACAATGGCATTTCTTCTAAAAGAATTGGACAGTCTCAGAATAACCAATAAAAAGCTTCAACAAAAATTGACTGAAGAAGATAAAGAACAGAGAAAACTAAAGCTTAAGCTGGAACTCCAAGAGAAAGCAACAGAAGCTAAAATTGCTGAAAAGACAGCAGGTTCTACCTCTTTTTTGTGTGGTTGGATGCCAGGCATTATGAATTTTACCATTTTAGGTGCACTGGTTGAAGAAGTATATTTTGCACAGAGGGAACGTGATGAAGCTATTACGTCTAGATTGCGATTAGCCAATGAGGAGAGAGATGAAGCTATCGCACGAGTCAAGCATATGGAAATGTCTCTAAAAGTGCTAGAAAATATTAACCCTGAAGAAAATGACATGACATTACAGGAATTACTGAACAGAATAAACAATGCAGACACAGGGATAGCTATTTGGCAGAATGGAGCTATAATTGTGGATAGAGTCTACAAGACTAAAGACTGTAAAAAGAGAATAACTGCAGAAGAAATGAATGCAGTGATAGAAGAATGGAATGCTGCTTTGTCTCAGTGCAAATGCCTAGAGCAGGAGCTTCATCATCTCAAAGAGCAGAACCAGACTTCAGCAAACAACATGAGACATCTGACTGCTGAAAACAACCAAGAACGTGCTCTGAAGGCAAAGTTGTTATCTATGCAACAAGCCAGAGAAACTGCACTTCATCAATACAAAAAAACTAGAAGAGGAAATCCAGACACTTCGAGTTTACTACAGTTTACACAAATCTTTATCTCAAGAAGAAAATCTGAAGGATCATTTTAACCGTACTCTTAAAGTCTATGAAGAAGCTTTAAAAAACAGAGAGAACATTGTCTCCATCACTCAACAACAAAATGAGGAAATGGCTACACAACTGCAGCAAGCTCTGACAGAGCGAACAAACATGGAATTACAACTTCAGCCTCTCAAGTAGCCAATGAAAAAGCTCATAAATTGGAAAGGCTGGTGGACGTCCTGAGGAAGAAGGTTGGAACAGGGACCATTAGGACAGTGATCTGACTGAAAAAAAAAAAAACGACAATCTGGGGAAGCAATCACATCTGGTGACCAGGCTGCTTCATTCAACATGTGTAAAAACTAAAGCCTTAACTTAGCAAACAGTTGTTAGAAGTGGGACACTGGGGGCAGATGTGGCTCAACTGGTTGGGCGTCCGTCTCCCATATGGAGGGACCTGGGTTCGATCCCTGGGACCTCTCGGTAAAATTAAAAAAAAAAAAATAAATAAATAAATAAAAAAAAAGAAGTGGGACACTCCAACCACTTTCCAAGCCGAGATAAAATCAAATCACAAATGTTTAAAACAAAACAAAACAAAACAAAACAAAAAACCTGAGTCAGCCTTAGGCTGTATCCCTCTCTCTCCCCTTTCCTGGGGAGGTAGATCCCTGGAGACTTTTTGTCTGTAGTCGCAGGCGCAGAGGCCCGAGAATTCTAAAGAGTGTGGGGGAGGGTGCTGGCAGCAGCAGCTGCTGCTGGTTCAAACTCACGGTTCTGTTGCTGCAATTTCCCTCTTTTGTCCCCTTCTCCTCTGGGTGGTGTGCAGCCTTCACCTACTGTCCTAAACTCCAGATGATCTTTTTGGGGGCTGTTTCAGCCTGTCTTCTAGCTATTTTTCTGGAGAAGAGATTCCAGTGTCTTTGTAGTCCGCCATCTTCCCAGAAGTCATATACTCTCTCATTGTGGTTTTTTTTTTTTTTTTTACCGGGAGGTCCCGGGGATCAAACCCGGGTCCCTCCATATGGGAGATGGACGCCCAACCAGTTGAGCCACATCCGACCCCTCTCATTGTGGTTTTGATTTACATTTCCCTGAAGGCTAATGATGTTGAGCATCTTTTCATGTGCTTTCTGGCCATTTATATAACTTCTTTGGAAAGATGTCTGTTCAAGTCTTTTGCCCATTTTTTAATTGGGTTGTTTATCTTTTTGTTGTTAAGTTAAAGGGTTTCTTTTTTTTTTTTTAAGATTTTATTTTTATTTATTCATTTATCCCTCCCTTGCTGCTTGTGCTCGCTGGGTCAGCCAACCACGCCGCACGGGCGGGCCCACCCTCACCAGGAGGCCCCGGGAACCGAACCCGGGGCCTCCCATATGGTAAACGGGAGCCCTACTGATTGAGCCACAGCCGCTTCCCAAGTTAAAGGGTTTCTTTATATATTATGGATAATAAACTTTTACTGGACATGTGGTTTCCAAATATTTCTTCCCATTGTATAGGTTATCGTTTTACTTTCAGGATAGAGTTTTTCAGGAATAAAAGTTTTTAATTTTAATGAGGTCCCATTTATCTATTTTATTCTTTTGTTGTTTGTGCTTTGGGTACAAAATCTAAGAAACCATTGCCTAAATCTAGGTCATTTTCTTCTAGGAGTTTGATAGTTCTAGCTCTTTAATATAGGATTTCAATTCATTTTTTAGTTGATTTTTGTATACAGTGTGAGGTACGGGTCCTCCTCCTCCTTTTTTTTTTTTTTTTTTTTTTTACAAAGGAGACTCAGTTTTCCCAGCACCATTTGTTGAAGAGACTATTCTTTCCCAATTGAGTGTTCTTTGCCACCTTGTCAAAAATCAGTTGGCCATACCAAAGCTGCAAGGGAAGGGAGGCAGTCACTCCCAGTATGGCCCCAGTGTCTCAGTGGTCATCAGAGAGTATGCTGCACCCACCACCCTAGAGTAGAAGGTGAGAAGGAACAGTGGGGACAGGCATGGCCTTGGTCACTTGGGTCCTTTTCAGCTGGGGCCCTCAGTGCTAGGGCCAGCCCTCAGCCTCTTCCTGGCCCCTGGGCAAGAGAAGCCTGTCTTCTTCCCTGGCTGTCTATCTGCCTACCTGTGCTGCCTGCCTTGCATTTGAGGTGCTGGCCAGCAGTCTCTGGGCTGTGTTGCACTGACCAGGATGAACCTCTGTGCTGATAGCCTCATGCTGAGGCCTTAGCCCACTGTCTACTCTACTCTGAATCAACAGTGATCATGTAACTTTTATGCTCTGTCGGGTAAGGGAAGAGTCTTCTGGAGGGTCCTGTCCTGGACATTGATAAATGAGCTCAGATGCCTTGCCATGCCCCTCCCTGCCCTCTAATCACTGTCATGTCCAGCACAGTGTTGAATTGATTGTAGTGTTCTGTCTTATTACAATCAATCAATAGACTTGAGTGTGCACATTATGTCTGTCCAGTGCCCAGCATGCTGCCCTGTGGCTCAGCTCCCATTGCTGGCACTGGGGCTACGCTGGGTTCTGGAAGCTGTTCCTCGACTGTGCACTCCCCAGGACCACATCCAGCCCAGAAGGCCTGTGACTGAGTGTCACTAATGCCCTTGCCCTGTTGTTTTATGTAATTAACCTCACCAAAGGATGCAAAGCTGGGGAAGAGGTTCCAAAGAACTAGAAAGCACAACTGGAGGTATTTTTAAAACTCAAAATGTCCCCAGAAACTGCCCCTCTTTGTTCAGGCCTTGTGGCAGTTTAACATTATTTATGAATTCCAAAAAAGATAGATTATGCTTATAAACAAGTCTGTTCCTCTGGGTGTGGTAACGCTTTGTATTAGATTCAGCTGAGATGCCTGAATAAATTATGTTAAGATTAGGGCTTCGATTCAACCACATCATGCTGATGATGTGTGTGATGAGTGTGACTCAGCATTGAGTCCCTGGCCCCTTGGCGGGCTGATAAAACAGACTCTCACCAGAAGCAGATACAGAGAATAAGACAGAGAAGAGAATTTGGTTTTGACACCAGAGCCCCGGGGAGAGCAGAGTCATTTGTCGAATAGTTTACAACTGGCTTTATGGAGAGAACAGAGCAGCTGAGCCCGGAGAGAAATGAGCCTCCAGGAAGAGAGATGAGCCTTATGCCACCCTACAGCTGAAACCCGAAGAAGCTGGACCCATGGAGCCTTAAGAGGGAAGAGGAAGGCTGAACCCTCACAGATGTTGCCTGCCATCTTGCGTCAACATGTGGCAAATGACTGGGTAAGAAAGTACCTCTTATGGTACCTTGAGTTTGTCTCTTTATGGCCTGGTAACTGTAAGCTTCTCCCCAAATAAATACCCTTTATAAAAGCCAACAGAGTTCTGATACTTTGTGTATTAGTTAGCCAAAGGGGTGCTAATGTAAAATACCAAAAATGGGTTGGTCTTTATAAAGGGTATTTATTTGGGGTAGAAGTCCACAGATACCAGGCCATAAAGCGTTAAGTTTCTTCTCTCACCACAGTCCACTGCCACGTGTTAGAGCAAAACAGCTGCCGGCGTTTGCCAGGGTTCAGGCTTCTGGGGTTCCTCTCTTCCCGGGGCTGTGTTTCTCTCCGGGCTTAGCTCCTGTTTTCTCCACAAGGTCAGCTATAGACGATCAGGCCAACGGCTTGCTTCTCTTCTCCTGGGGCCTTTTTCCAACATCAAAACTGCTTCTCAAAAGACTGCTTCAACTGTCCTTTGCCTTGCCTTTTATATTCCATTCCCCACCCACCAAGGGGTGGGTCTCAACACCCTAATCCTAACCTAATCATGTCCAGATTAACAGATCAGTTTACAAGCATGATTCAATTATATTTTTGGAATTCATAATTACATCAAACTGCCACACTTTGCATCAGCACACCTTTGGCTGACTAGCCTTCTCCCTGGCCTTCTCACTACCTTGAGCTGAAACCCAGTCTAGGTAGGACATTGTCCTGGTTCAGGAAAGCTCTGCAGGTGATGCAGCTGCCCGGATGGGATTGGACCCTGGGCTAGTGCACCCTGCCTTGGGAGCCTGACTCTTGGTCAGCACATCCCACCATGGGAGCCTGAAAGGGATAATTTGAGCCAGCACACCCCACCTGGAGCAGGTGCCAGTGTGTCCTGGCCACCCTTGGGGGGAGTTGTTTGTTCTCCCTATTAGATGAGAAAAGGCCAGGGAGGCTGAGTAGTTGGTGCATGGCAGTCCCAGCATTCCCACCCTAGGCCTGCTGAAAGGTTTCATGAGAACAGAGTTCCAGGGAAAAGTGGATGCTCCAACAGGCTGCTCCCGGATTTACAACAGAGACCAGCCTTGACAAAGGCAAACTCTCCATCTGGCCTGTGCTGGGATGCTGGGTAAAGGGATGGTTTCCAAGGGCCCAGAGAGCCCATGGATCTTCCTTCCAGGGGGCCTGGTCATCATCTGTGGTGGCAAATTTGTGTCCACTTGGCTGGTTAGTAGTGCTGAGTTATTTAATCACTGACCTGAGTGTTGCTGGGATGGTATTTTATGGATGTAGTTTAACAACTATGTATTCAGCTTATTGTAAGGAAATCACCCTTGATAACGTGGGGGGCCTCTTCCAGTCAGTTGAAGTCTTGAGAGCAAAAAGTGCTTTCCAGAGAAGAAATTCTGCCTCAAGACTGCAGAAGCATCTCTGCTGATTTTCCAGACTGCCAGTGGCCTGTCCTACAAATTTCAAACTTGCCAGCATGAGCCAATTCCTTAAAATAAGTCTCTTGATACATATCAAAATGTGAGGGTTAATTTCTGAACCCTCACAATTCTATTCCACTGGTCTATATGTCTGTCCTTGTATTAGGACCATATTATTTTTAATTATTGTGGTTTTGTAATAAGTTTTAAGATTGAGGAATGTGAGTTCTCCAGCTTCATTCTTCTTTTTAAGATGGCTTTAGCTATTTAGGGCTATTACCCTTCAATATATTAGGTTGGTGCAAAAGTAATTGCACAATGGAAGAAATTACAGTATTGACGTGGAGGCAGTGGCCACTGGAGGCTCTGGGGGCAGGGGGAGGGAAAGACAGGTGTAATGCAGGGACTTTTTTGGGACTTGGGAATTGTCCTGAATGGCATTGCTATGACAGATATATGCCATTATATATCTTCCCAAAGCCTGCAGAATTGTGTGGGAAAGAGTGTAAACTACAATGGCAATGTCCCAGGATGCGTTTATCAATTGCAATGAACGTGCCACACTAATGAACGATGTTGCTTATGTGGGAGGGTGTGGGAGGTGTGGGGAGTAGGGCATATGGGAATCCCTATATTTTTTGTGTAACGTTTGTGTAATCTAAGTATCTTTTAAAAAATAAAAATATATATTTTTTAAAAAGTGAAAAAAAAAAAACTAATTGCGGTTTTGCATTATTGAAATTTGCCATTTGATATTGCAATACTTTCTTAAATAAATGTGGTTATATTATATATCATTTTAATGTGCATTTCTCCCTTTATGTTTTTTTGCTAATGACTTACCACTTGCTGTTTATTTTATATTTATTTTAGACTATGGAAATGATTTTAGACAAAAAGTAAATTCGAGTGATTTTCTTGTTTGAGTTCAAAATGGGTCGTAAAGCAGTGGAGACAACCTGCAATATGAACAACGCATTTGGCCAGGAACTGCTAACAAACGTACAGTGCAGTTCAAGAAGTTTTGTAGAGGAGACGAGAGCCTTGAAGATGAGGAGTATAGAGGCTGGCCATTGGAAGTTGAAAATGACCAGTTGAGAGCAATCATCAAAGCTGATCCTCTTACAACTACACGAGAAGTTGCAGAAACCTCAACGTCAACCATCTACAGTCATTTGGCATTTGAAGTAAATTGGAAAGGTGAAAAAACTTGGTAAGTGGGTGCCTCATGAGCTGATAGGGAAAAAAAAAATCGTTGTTTTGAAGTGTCATCTTCTCTTATTCTACACAACAATGAACCATTTCTTGATCACATTGTGATGTGCAAGAAAAAGTAGATTTTATATGACAACCGGTGATGACCAGCTCAGTGGATGGACCAAGAAGAAGCTCCAAAGCACTTCCCAAAGCCAAACTTGCACCAAAAAAAGGTCATAGCCACTGTTTGGTGAGCTGCTGCCGGTCTGATCCACAACAGCTTTCTGAATCCTGGTGAAACCATTACATCTGAGAAATATGCTCAGCAAATTGATGAGATGCATGAAAACTGCAACGCCTGCAGTGGTCAACAGAAAGGGCTCAATTCTTCTCCATGACAACGCCTGACTGCATGTCGCCCAACCAGTGCTTCAAAAGTTGAATGAATTGGGCTACGAAGTTTTGCCTCATCCATCACATTCACCCGAATTCTTGTCAACCGACTACCACTTCTTCAAGCACCTCAATAACTTTTTGCAGGGAAAATGCTTCCACAACCAGCCAGATGCAGAAAATGCTTTCCAAGAATTCGTCAAATCCCGAAGCAGGGATTTTTATGGTACAGGAATAAACAAACTTATTTCTTGTTGGCAAAACTGTGTTGATTGTAATGGTTCCGATTTTGATTAATAAAGACGTGTTTGAGCCTAGTTATAACGATTTAAAATTCATGGTCCGAAACCACAATTACTTTTCCACCAACCTAATAAAATTTTTATTTTAGGAAATACCAGGAACTGAACCCAGGACCTTGTACATGGGAAGCAGGAGCTCAACCACTGAGGTACATCTGCTCCCCAATGAGAGTTGGGTTTTGTTTGTTCGGGGAGTTACTGGGGATCAAACCTGGGACCTCGTATATGGGAATCCATGAACATGGAATGTCCTTCTACTTATTTAGGTTTACTTTCATTTCAGCATTTTTTGCAATTTTCTGTGTACAAGTTCTTTACATCCTTGATTAGATTTATTCCTAGACAATAGATTCTTTTAGTTGCTACTGTGAATAGAACTTTTTCCCCTTGATTCCTTCTTCCAATTGTTCATTGCTTGTTTATAGAAACTACTGACTTTTGGGTGTTGATCTTGGACCCCTCCACTTTGCTGAATTCTTTTATTAGATCTAGCAACTTTATTGTGGATTTTTCAGGTTTTCTATATATAGGATCAAATCATCTGCAAATAGGGAAAGTTTTACTACTTCCTTTCAATTTGGATGCCTCCTTTCTTTTTCTTGCCTAACTGATCTAGCAAGAACTTCCAGTACAACTTCCAGTACAATGTTGAATAACAGTGGTGACACTGGGCTTTCTTGTCTTATTCCTGATCTTAGAGGGAAAACTTTTATTCTTTCACCATTAAGTAGGATATTAGCTGTGTGCTTTCCACATATGCCCTTTATTATGCTGAGGAAGTTTTTTTCTATTCCTAGAGTTCTAAGCGTTTTCATTAAGGGGTGCTGGATTTTGCCAAATGTCTTTTCTGCTTCAATTGAGATATCATGTGATTTTCCCCCCTTCATCCTGTTAATGTGTTGCATTATATTATTTTATTATGTTGAATGAACCTTGCATACACATGCAAATAAATTCCACTTGATCATGGTGTATAATTATTTCAGTATGCTGTTGGATTTGGTTTGTTAGCATTTTATGGAGGATTTTTGCATCTATATTCATAAGAGATATCGATCTGTAGTTTTCTTGTGTTATCTTTTTCTGGCTTTGGTATGAGGGTGATGTTGGCCTTCTAGAATGAGGTAGGGAGTGCTCTGTCCTCTTCAATTTTTTTGAATACTTTGAGCAGAATTGAAGGTCAGCCTTCTTGGAATGTTTGATAGAAGTCCTCTATCAAGCCATCTGGTCCTGTGCTTTTCTTTTTTTAGGTTTTTGGTTACTGATTCAATCTCTTTACTAGTAATTGTTTTATTCTTCTTGACTCAATGTAGGTGGTTTGTGCGTTTCTAAGAATTTGTCCATTTCATCTTGGTTATCGAATTTATCAGCATACAATTATTCACAGTATCCTCCCTTACTCCCTTTTATTTCAACCAGGTTGGTAATAATGTCCCCCCTTTTCATTTCTTATTTTTGTTATTTATATCTTTTTTCCCTTTGTCAGTTTAGCTAAAGGTTTGTAAATTTTATTGATCTTTTTGAAGAACCAACTTTTGGTTTCCTTTCTTTAAGTTAAAACAATTTTTTTGTGTGTGTCTGTGTTTTGTTTTGTTGGTTTTTCTGGTTTTCTTGATTCCATTGATTTTGTTTTCTATTCCATTCATCTCTGCCCTAATCTTTGTTATTTCCTTCCCTCTGCTCACTTTGGGTTTACTTTGCTCTTCTTTTTCTAATTGTTTGTGGGTTTTTTGTTTGTTTTTAAGGAACCAGGGACCTTGTATATGGGAAGCAGGCTCTTAAACCACTGAGCTACACCCTAATTCTTTGGTTTTGAGGTTAGGACTCTGATTTGATGTCTTTCTTCTTTTAATGTAAGCATTTAGAGCTATAAATCTCTCTCAGCACTGCCTTTGCTGCATCCCGTAAGTTTTGGTATGTTGTACTTTCATTTTCATTTGTCTCAAGAGATTTCCTAATTTTGCTTCTGATTTCCTCTTTAACCCACTGGTTATGAGTATGTTGTTTATTTCCATGTATTTGTGAATTTCCCATTTCTCCCTCTGTTACTGATTTCTAGTTTCATTCTGTTGTGGTCAGATCATATGCATTGTATGATTTCAATATTTTTTAATTTATTGAGACTTGTTTTGTGATGTAACATATGGTCTATCCTGGAGATTTTCTATATGCAATTAAGAAGAACCTGTATTGTTTTTGTTGGATGCAGTGTTCTACATATGTCTGTTAGGTTTGGTTGGTTTAGTGTATCATTCAAGTCCTGTATTTCTTTACTGATCATCTGACTAGATGTTCTATCCATTATTGAGAGTGGTGTGTTAAAGTCTCCTACTATTAATGAGGAACTGTCAATTTCTCCTATCAAATCCATTAGTATTTGCTTCATATATTTTGGAGCTCTGCTAATAGTTGCATATACACTTATAATTATTACATCTCCCTATTTAACTGTCCGTTTTATCAGTATATAGTGATCATCATTGTTCCTCATAACTTTTTCACTTGAAGTCTATTTTATGTGATATGAGTATGCAACCCTAGCTCTCATTTGGTTACTACTTGCATGGTATATTTTTTTCTACCCTTTCATCCTCAACCTACATGTATTTTTTCCCCCCCTTTGGAGATAATGGGCCTAGGGATTGAACCCGGGACCTCATATGTGAGAAGCTGGCACTCAACCACTGAGCCAGATTGGCTCTCTTGAGTTGGATTTTTCATTTGTTTGTGTGTTAGTTTTTTTTTTTTTTTTTTTTTTGGAGGCACTGGGAACCAAATCTGGGACCTCCCATGTGGGAAGCAGGTTCTCAACTGCCTGAGCCACATTCGCTCCCCAACCTACATGTATTTTTCACTTTAAGGTAAGTCTCTTGAAGACAGCATATATTTGGGTCATTCTGCCAATCTCTGCCTTTTGAGTGGGGAATTTAGTCTGTTTACATTTAAAATCATTACTAATAATACAGGTCTTTCTTCTGCCAGTTTGTTACTTAGGTTTTGTTAAGTCTTGTACTTTTTCTGTCCCTCACTTCCATTAAAGCCTACTTTTATATTCATATTGCAACACAATGGCCTCTCATTTCTATTTGGATATATTTTTCATCTGTTTTCCTTGTGATTACTATAGGGTTAAAATTCAACATCCTAAATACATAACAATTATATTTGGTTTGATATAATTGACAAGGCTGCCAAGTCCACTTAATCAGGAATATTCAATAGCATGCACATATTTTTTTCCCATAGTCCTTTGCATCCCCCCCCCATTTTTAGTACATGTTACCACTTAATTCTTTATATATTGTATGTCCAAAAACCAAGATTCATCATTAATTTTTATGCACTTGCATTTTAGCACCTGTAGGAAGTAAGAAGTAGGAGTTACATATCAAGGAATATTATACTAACTACTAGCATTTATAATTACCCAAATGGTTACCTTTACCAAAGGTCTTTATTTATTCATGCTGCGTTGAACAACTGACTAGTATCCTTTCCTTTCAGTCTGAAGAACTCCCTTTAGCATTGCATTAGGGCAGGTATAGTGGCACTGTATTCTTTCAGCTCTTCTTTATCTGAGAATATCTTAATCTCTCCATCATTTTTGAAAGAGAGTCTTGCTGGAGATAAAACTCTTGACTGGCAATTGTTTTCTGTCAGCAACTTTGAGTATTTCAACCCATTGCCTTCTTGCTTCCATGGTTTCTGATGAGACATTGGCCCTCATTCTAATTGGGACTCTCTTGTATGTAACACATTGCTTTTTCCTTGCAGCTTTCAGAACTCTCTCCTTGTACTTTGCATTTGATAGTATATGATTACTATATGATGGGCTGTATTTTTCTTCATGTTTATCCTGTTTAGTATTCTCTGAGCTAGTTGGATGTGCATATTCATGTTTTTTGTTAAGGCGGGGAAGTTCTCTGACATGATTTCTTTGACTATTTCTTCTACCACTTTCTCTCTTTCTTCTCCATCTGGTACAAGATCAATATGCAAAAATAGGTAGTGTTTCTATACACCAGTAATGAGCAATCTGAGGAGGAAATCAAGAAAAATATCTACTTACAATAGCAACTAAAATAATCCAGTATCTTAGAATAAATTTAATCAAGGGTGTAAAGGACTTATATACAGAAAATGACAAAACATTGCTAAAAGAAATCAAAGAAGACCTAAGTAAATGGAAGAACATTCCGTGTTCATGGATTAGAAGACTAAATAACATAAAGATGTCAATTCTACCCCAAATGGTTACAGATTCAATGTAATCCCAATCAATATTCCAACAGCCTACTTTGCAGAATGGAAAAGCTAATTATCACATTTATTTATATGAGTATGATGCCCTTAATACCCAAAAAACATCTTGGAAAAAGAGGAATTAAGTTGGAGGACTCACATTTCCTCATTTTAAAGTGTATTACAAAGCTACAGTGGTCAAACCAGCATGTTACTAATACAAGGATAGAGAAACAGACCAATGGAATTGAATTGAGATTCCAGAAATAGATTCTCACATTTATAGCCAGCTGATCTGTGACAAGGCTGCCAAGTCCACTTAATCAGGAAAAAACAGTCTCATCAACAAATGATGGTGGGAGAACTGGATATACATACATAGAAGAATGAAAGAGGACCCCTATCTCACACCATATATCAAAATGGATCAAAGACCTAAATGTAAGAACCAGGACTATAAAACTCTTAGACGAAAATGTAGGGAATTATATTCAGAATCCTGTGTTAGGTAATGGTTTCTTAGGCTTTATACCCAAAGCTTAAACAACAAAAGAGAAAAATACATAAATGGGACCTAATCAAAATTTAAAAATTTGTGCATCAAATAACTTTATCATTAACGTGAAAAGACAATCTATTCAATGGGAGAAAATATTTGGAAACCACATATCTAATAAGGATTTAATATCCAGACTATATAAAGAAATCTTACAACTAAATAACAAAAAGACCAACAGCCCAATTTAAAAAATGGGCAAAAGACTTGAGTAGACATTTCTCCAAAGAAGATATACAAATGGCCAGAAAGCACACGAATAGATGATTGACATCACAAGGTATTAGGGAAATGCAAAACAAAACCACAATGAGATATCATTTCACACCCACTGGAATGGTTACTTTTTTTTTTTTTTTTTTTTAAGAAATTTACAAGTTTTAGAGAGAATGTGGAGAAAACAGGAACATTCAATCATTGCTGGTGGGAATGCAAAATGGTGCATTGCTGCTGTGGAAGACAGTTTGGCAGTTCCCCAGAAAGCTAAGTATGGAATCACCTTATGACCTGGCAATCCAGTTATTAGGTATATACCCAAAGAATTGAAAGTAGGGACTTGAACAGGTATTTGGAAACTGATGTTCATAATGGCATTATTCACAATTGCTAAAGGTGGAAGCAACCCAAGTGTCCATAACCAATGAATGGCTAAACAAAATTGTGACATATACATACAATGGAATATGATTCATCTGTAAAAAGGAAGCAGGTCCTCATACATACCACATGGATGAACCTTGAGGACAATATGCTGAGTGAAATATGCCAGACATAAAAGGACAAATATTGTATGACCTCAATGATATGAAATAATTAGAATGGGCAAATAGTGTTAGAATTTAGAATATAGGTTACCAGGGGCTGGGCTGGCAGTAGAGAATGGGGAGTTAATGCTTAATTTGTACAGAATTTATATTTTGCTTGACTGTAAAGTTTTGGAAATGGGTGGCGGTGATGGTAGCATAATATTGTGAGTATAATTAACAGCAATGATTATATACATGAATGTGGTTAATAGGGAGAATTTTACTAGAATAAAATTAAAAGGAAAACATAGGACTGTATAAACACACTGAAACCTCTTGCAAACAATGCACTAGAGTTGATAGTACAAATATAAAAATGTTCTTTTGTGAATTATAACAAATGTACCACATTAATGCAATGTGTTAATAGAGGAGAAAAATACACCTAATGTAAACTATGGACTATAGTTAATAATACAATTTTATATTCTTACATCAGTTGTAACAAAGGTACCACAATACTTGAAAGTGTCAACAATAGGAGGTATATGAGAGCACTATTTTTTTTTTTTTTTTTTTTTTTTACCGGGAGGTCCTGGGTATCGAACCCAGGTCCCTCCATATGGGAGACGGACGCCCAACCATTTGAGCCACATCCATCCCCCAGAGCACTATTTTTTACATGATTTTTCTGTAAAACAACAATGTCTATAAATAAGAAAAAAAAAAAAATTCAGTGGCAAAAGGATGCAGTATTTTCCTGAGACTATAAGGAGGGGCTAGGGACTTGTACACAATCCCAGGATTGGTAGCAGCCAGAAGCAGGGCCAGACCATCCCCAGTCAACAGCAAAGCAGAGGACACGGGTCTGAAGCATATGGATGGCCCAGTTGGGAAGACCTCTTTCACTGCTTCCATGGAAGAAGAAACAAGGTCTTTGGCTGAAAGAAAAGATGGGGAAGGAGAAGTTGGACTTTTAGCAGAATCTAGAGGAAAAGGTATGGAAGAGATGACTAAGGGAATGCAAGAGGAACTGGGCCAGGAATCTGAAGTGAGACCAGTCAATATGGGTTTATATTTTCCTCCATCTGTGATCAACCACATGGGGACAGGCAAAAAGGAGGTAGAGCTGCATGTGATGAGGATGTGAGGGAGAAGCAAGGAAATCGGGGACATGTCCAGAGAATGATTATTTCAATCCTTTGATTTGGGGGACTTTGGGGCATCCTTTGACCATACGACTATTAGTAAATGAAAGGGGTTTTTGTCTCTCCATCATTCAAAAACAACCTGGATAAAGTCCAGCAGAATCTTCCAGCTTTTTACAAAATTTTTATCCAATGTCATGACAAAATTATTGCCATGCAGTAGAGGCTACAGAGGTACCTAGTGGATGAATGACTGAGACGGTCAGTGACACTGGTGCACCCTCTGGCACAACCCTCACTTCAGAGGCTGATGGTCCCAGGTTTCCAATTGCATATAAAGTTCAACCAGAAACTCAGGGAGGTGACCATGTGGGGTGGCAGCCTGAGGCTGAGTAGACCCACTTCGGCAGAAAAAGAGTCTAAACTCAGCAGAAAGAGAAGCCTCCTTGCTGCCCAGATCCCTCAATTGAAAGTTGCTGGGGGGGGGGGGGGGGGGAAAGAGAAAGATGAGAGAGATGGAGGGAGAGATGGTGGAAGGAAGGTCTCTTTATCTCTGAACCTTATGGTTCTGCCTTTATTCTAGTAGTTTTCATTATTTCCGAAGACTGGGGTCCATTTAGGATTCTAATTACAACCAGGCACCCTCTCCCGGTTACAGAAAACTGCCACACGGACACACACATACACTTTTACAAATCATTTAAGGAACTGCTTTTCCTCTAGATTTCTCTTACTTCCTTTTCTCCTCTGCGTCTTTCTCTGGTTCACTCTGCCACTCTAACTCTAAGCCCGCCCACTCCGTCCTCTCTATTGCCCTAATTCACCCTCATTCCGCCTTTATTCCCTAGATTTACAGACTTTCTCCTCCTCCCTCAGTCACTCTTTCACCCTCCCCCCACCCCCCCTACCCACCCCGGCCCTGCACCTTCACAGGAAAGGAACAGACGTCCCCTGCCCAGGAAGAGCACTTCCTATTGGGACAGTGGGAATGTAAACGACCACGACAAGCACAGCCAGGGGGATGCGACCTGCGCAGAAGAAACACGGAGGGTCGGGGAACAGGTGCGGGTCACCTCCCCCAGAGCCGGGGTGAGGGGCCTCCCCAAGGCGAGGACACGACCGGGGGGGGCGAGGGAGGGCCGGGGCGACTGCAGAGGACCCGAGGGAGGGGTGTTGTCTGCAGAACCCCAGGCCAGAGGACGCGGCTCCCTGGGGTTCCCGATGGCGCGGGGCGGCCGTGACTGTCCTCCAGGGACCGAGAGGGGCGAGACCGGGGGCCGGGGTGGGTCGCGAAGGGCGTGCAGGCAGCTCCCGGGGGAGCACTTTACCCGCGCAGATGGCCGGAGGGTGGGGGGGGGGGTCAGTGAAGTGTTAAAGCAGGAAAACGCCCCGGCAGGAGGCGTCTACACGGCCCGAAGGCATAAAGGCCGGGGCCTGGGACCCGCCTCAGAGCGATTTTAACCGGAAATAGACGCGGAGCTCGGGACCCCCGGGGCAGCGACCGGCCTCGGAACGTCTCAGGAGGCGCCGGGACTCACCGGGTGCGGGGACTTTAACGTCCGGGACGGCCCCCGGCCCCCGCGTGTGCAGGACCGGGGCCTCCGGGGCCGTGAAACGCAGGTTTGAACCAGAGCGGTCGGACAGTCAACCCGAAAGCACTACCGCGTCCCCGCGCGGTCCGCTTCCGTTTGCAGGCATCTGCGCGTGCGCGGCGACGGGCGGGGCCTCGCGCTAAGCCGCTGGCGGGGACCGAGCCTGGCCTCCTCTCGCTCCGCGCCCGGGATTTCCGCTCTGTCTGTGCTTCCGCCCGGCAAAGCCTGATTCTTCGCTTTTGAATCCCTTCCCTGTCCTGTGCGTGGAGCAAGGCTGCGTCCTCCCTGCTTTAAAGGGATTGCATCAAACACTCTACGGTAAGAGATCCGAGCTCTTGGAAACCGAGATTTTTTTAAGCGGTTTAAATTTAAGCGATTTTTGCGGGTGGATGGAGACTGCGTTGTGCAAGGAAGTCGGAAGCAAAGCAGCTGTCGGGGGCCCTGGGCCCTCGGCTGTGGCTGGATCCGGGAACGCCTGAGGTTCCTTCCAGACCATCAGAACTTCTAAGGGAGCAAGAGTTGGAGTTGTCTGCGCAGGTGATGGGAACCAGGGTGTGAGATGCGAAACTCTGCAGGTGCAGAATGTGCCGCTTCCTCTGGGCTTCCCCCATTCTCCCCTCGGGTAGAGCAACCCAGGGCTCAGTTAAGAACACCTCACAGGGCCATGACCTGGGCTGGTAGGGTGGGGAGGGGAGAAGTTGCTTCAAGGGAAGAAAAACTTCTTTGTGTAGATATAAATTCATCTTTATTTCTTTACAGTTTACATGTTTTTCTAATCCACGCTTCTTGAAGTGAATTCAGATACCTTGGACACATACTGGTTGGCATACCGTATTTTGCTTAATTACTAAATATATTTAATAACTTAAAATTTATCTTTTTTCTCAGTTATTTCGAAGAGTATTTTAATGTGAAAATTAAAGAGATTAGAAACATACTTTTAAAATTGCACTAAAGGAACAGCAGCACAGTTATACAATGTTCTCTCTGTTTTTTTTTTTTTTTTTTAAGATTTTATTTATTTATTCATTTATCCCCCCCCCTTGCTGCTTGTACTCGCTGCGTCAGCCAACCACGCCGTGCGGGCGGGCTTGCCTTCACCAGGAGGCCCCGGGAACCGAACCCAGGGCCTCCCATATGGTAAACGGGAGCCCTACTGATTGAGCCACAGCGGTTTCCCCTCTCTCAGTTTTGAAAATCTAAGGTACTTGCAAATTCTTACTAGTTTTACCACCAGATTAGAAGAGTAAGTATAATACCCAATTTCTTAATAAGTTTTATCTTACAAATAAAAACACATTTAAAAGAGCTTTAAATGCATTCTTCACAAGTAATCAGTATATTTGTATATTATATTCACTTACGCTTATGAATTAAAGCAAGTATATTACCCTGAAGGAAATATGGGAAATCTCTCCTTTATGCAATATACAGGTATATTCAAGTCAAAGGGGAAAAAATCCCACTCTTGTTTTTGTAAACATATCCATATATAATCATCTACATGATAGATAAGGAAACTTACTATGTTTCCCATTGGTCACATATGCATTTTCAGTCAAAAGCACCTGATATCTTTACCTAATTTATAAGCAGGTGGCATATCAGTAAAACCAAAATGAGCCATATAAATTCCTAAAAACAAAAGCTCCCAGTGGACTAAGGACCGTCAGTAATTAATGCAATCATTCAGAGGATTATGGCTATTCCTTAAGAAGTGCCAGTTCAAACCTGTTAAAACTAGTTAATCCTTTTATATTAACTTATATGTAATTCCATTTAAATTCTTTATCTGAGTATAACATATGAAAAGTCTTTCCTCAAGCAAAAAAAACATGGAAATACTTAAAAAAACAAGGAGTCATTTTTAAAGTAGTCCATAGACTAGGCTTGGAGATAGGATCTTGCTGGATGGAATCCCTTCCTTTGGTTGCTTTTCCATGCACTTAACAGGATGAATTATTCTATGTGTTGTTCTTGGAGCTCACCAAATCATTGATCATGCCACACAGGTAGTAAAAAAAATGCTAGGAGATAAGCTAATTAACACTTTCCTTCTTTCTGACAATATGCTGGAATATCTGCCTTCATGATGGTTGTAGGGTCATAGAGTCCTTGCCCACTCATCACTGGTCCAAATATGATATGCCAAGAGGGACATACTGAGCCCCAGTATGAGCCATTCTGCTGCACAAAGAAACATTTGACACAGAAGAAAGCATGGATGAGGTCCTGTAGGAACCAGAAAGTTCAGGGTATTATTATACAATGGCTTGTAGGATTCCTGTCATCAGTCTTTGCTCATGAAATGCTGTGAGGTACCAGATGGCGAAAGAGCAGCACGGCAATGAGCAGCAGCACCAGGTACAGCAGAAGGCTGTGAAGGTGAAGGCCACGGCTGGGAGGAGCAGCCAACAGCACGGGTGGCAGCAGAGAAAGGCAGCCCAGGGCCCTTGAGAAATGAGATATTTTATCATATGTTTTCCTTTTCTATTTCTGAATGTAGAACATGTATTCTTTCAGAGATATTTGAATTTGCTTTAAACCAATGAAAAATTAATTTTGCAATATTTCCAGAGACATTTGAGAGGATTTTCTGTTCTTTTATGTGAACAATAAAATTAAATTGGGAAACTAGATTTTCAAATCTTCAAAAGCACCATTTACACCCTTAATAAGTTTTAACTTGGAATGTGAGTTCTGTTTCTTCTTCTGTTTCCTGTAGAAATTCTGAAGATGGTGCTGGCTGGATTTGGCCTTACCCTACCACAACTAGGGCTGCAGAAATTTCAAAAAGATGATTCCCAACAGAGGGCACCATTCTGCTATTCCCAGAAATAATACCAGTGTCTCCAGCTTTTAAGGGTTTGGGGATTTTTCCACTGATGTTTTATTAACAGTTTACTTTTTAAAGTACTTAGATGCTTGAACTTCAGTAGATTTAAACTTTGGAAGATAAATTTCTCTTGGGCAAGAGAATAGAGACAACCCTGAGGCTCATATAGGAAAAGTAAGGAGAGGACCAGCCTGGCCCCACCCCCACCCCTGGGTTGCCAGGTCTGAGTTGAGCTCTGCTCACTCCACTCACACCTACTTTGAAGTTGAGATTATAGAGCCAGGGGACAAGGGGGTCCGGATATTTGAACTTAGCCTTTAGTTTTTCTTTAGCCCCATCTTGCCTGCCATGGGGGACCCCAACCCACCTTCTTCACCAGCTATTCTGCTCCCAGATAACATGTGCTTGGTAATTCTCCAAATCAACTAAAGTGATTCCTCTTGGACCTGCATAAGATACATTATGAGCCCATAAGATGTCTGAGTAAACCAAGGTCTGTGTCCACCTCTTTGGGTTTCCCTGACTTTCAAATTCTCAGCTCTGACTTGAATTCTTATTTAAACCTTCTAAACTGCTTTGTAGGCACACTTCACCCAGCCTGGTCATTCTGCCCGTTTTTACCTGAAGTCTTTTAAATATACTACTCCACCACCCAACTGATTACCTTTCTTATCAGGATTTAAAGTAAAAACACAAAACTGGCCTTCAGGGTCCTGCAGTGTCTGATACATATCCCACTCCATCCAGGGCCACTTGCTTCAGAGTCACTATCTTTCCCTTTTATGATTTTGATTGATAATCACAAAGGCTGTAACATTTAATAAACTCTTCTCACACTTCTCTACCTAGCTGATTCCAGGGAAATTAAAATGTATTAAGTCTAAAATTATGTACTTATAGAAGTTTCTATATTTATCTAAAATTTTAAAGGCCCCAATTTTTAATGGATTATCAGACTTTAAACTCTTCCATTGCAACATTTAATAAAATGGAAATTATAAAAGCATTCTGGCATACTGATTTTCATCGCAGCATTAATGTTAAGGTTGATATTTCGACCTTCTCCCATGAATTGTGAATGTTTTTAATGGCATCTAGAATGGTGAATCCTTTCCAGAATGTTTTCAATCAACTTTGCCCAGATCCATCAGAGAAATCAGTATCTATGGCAGCTGTAGGTATATAAAATGTATTTCTGCCATATAGAGGGACCTGGGTTCGATCCCCAGGACCTCCTGGTAAAATAAAAAATATATATATATATATATAGAAGGCGCATGGGCTGCCAGGCTCTGTGTGCTGGTGAGCCGCCAGGCCCTGGGAGCCATACAGCAAGATGATGACGTAACAGGGGAGAGACAAGACGAGATGCTCCGAAACCTTTGGAAACCAGGAACCGAGGTGGCGCAGGTGGTAGAACACCTCTCTCCTACATCGGAGGTCTCCAGGATCAAATCCTGGTGAAGACTGAAGGAGGAGGATGAGAAGAGATGGCAGGAAACAGATACAGAAAATTGCCCAGCGAATGACCACAAAACAGCAAAATGGGGAAGGGGGGGTTTAAAATGGATAAAGTAAATAAATAAATCTTTTAAAATAAATAAATAAATAAAATACACACACAAAAAAACAAAATGTATTTCTTACATAATAAGACTTGAAAATCGAAATGACTACTTGACCCATGGGCTGCAAAATGGATGTTGTGTTAGCAGGCATGAAAACATGAATTCATTCCTCACATGCTCTAAACAAAAGGTCAAGTGAAAAACACAGCTGATTGGTAAAAATATAAAGTTACATTATACAAACACTAAAGAAACCATGGGTGGATTCCTTCACAAGCTGGGACAGGGAAAACTGGCCTTATGGCACAAACCAAAAAAAAAAATAACTATACATATATATAAAATTAAAAGCAAAGTTCAAGACATCAGACTATGCAAAATTAAGAATATTATCCTTGACAAGAAGCAGCATAAAGTAAAAAGGCAGATATGAAATAAAGACAACTATTTGGAACTCATGTAGTAGACAAAGAGTAAAACCATAATGTGTGTTTGAACAAAGAGGTAAAAATAAAAAGAAGGTGTAAAAAGAAAGAAGTGAAAAAAAAGAAGAAAAGAAAAAAACAACAAAACAAAAAGGAACAGAAAAAACACCCTAGGTCATGGGACACAGGAGCTACACAGTAGTGGCTCCTGGTGAAATGGGACAATTTGAACTCAAAAAGAATAATGTCTATAGGGGATGAAATGATATCAAACATATGTGAAATCCATCCATTCATAAAGATCCTAAAATTCTCTGCTCCCTTTGGAGGTCCCTGGGGCACAAACTCACTTATCTAATAAGTGACTAGGGCAAAGAAACAAGCATTTATCTTTTCTTTCCTGACAGACTGAGATGTAAAGCAATATAGTAGTTGATGGAAAAAAAGACAAGCTTTTCTTGATGGAAGACCAATAACTAATACATGCATGGAAAGCTAAAATTTAAAAATCGCCATTTTTCAATTTCTCATGATGTAAAGGTCTGGAAGACATTAATTAATGAATTCTAAAACCACTAAGTAAATGGTTGATGGACTGAGCATGCTCATGTCCTCTATACCCACTTATCAACCTGAGTGTAAGTAAAAGTGAGGGAGCAAGACATGCACATCACAACATGCTAGAAAGGTAAATGCAGAGAACCACCTTTGAAATATTCTTTTCAAAAAAACTATAAAGAGAATATTAATTCAAAGAAGCCTCTAAATAGAATTACCAGCTTACACCAACATGAGAGATTGAACTATGTTACTTGATAACATGAGCAAATAGCCAAAAACTGATATGGGTAACTCAGAACAAAACAGAACACATATTATAACAAATTCTTGTTATGGTGAAGATTGGAGAACTGTAATATATTAAAAGAGACATAAGAGACACTTGAACCAGATGTAATTTGTAGATCTAAAAATTTTGCATGTGAAGCTGTTCTGAGGTTATATTTTAAATGTTATTTCTTGGAGATATGTATGGTGGTATTTACAAATAAAAGTAAATATTTGATTATGCTTAAAATACTCTGAAAATGTATGTATACATGTATGTGTAGATATGTAAATATGCATGTATGATATGCATTTGATGTGTGTGTATATATTCTAATTAGAACAAAACATCCAGTTAGAAAGACACATGATGCTCTGTTACTCTTGTCTAAGCATAATAGAAAAAACACAAAAAGATATTTTAATATAAAATTTATTAACTGACATTTAATAATAAGGAAAATTGTGTGTTTGAGTGGGGCAGTATATGGGAACTCTATTTTCTGCATTATTTTTCTGTAAACCTACAACTTCTCTAATAAAAAAATAAATAAATAAACTTATTAACTAATGGGTTGGCATAAAGAGAATTGACAAGCAAGAAGTAAAGAGGACTCTCAGAATAGAGAAATAGTAGATACAATAAACAGGCACTACTCCAGGGCTGAGATCCAGACATTGCTGAAGAGGGCAAGGCGGTGACTCACTAAATGGCAGACCAGTCCCTTTGGTACTATAATGGCAGAACATTCTGGAAAATTGGCCCCACATCTCCAATAAAGAAACTGAACAAAGTACAGGGTCCTGCATAATGTCATCTAGCATAGCTAGAGGGCAAGTGCCAGATGACTTTCCCAAAATGGGTGATGATGCCCATCAGAACTTGTTTTTGTGCTCAAGACAATCTCCATGCACTCTTCTACTGGAATGCACCAATGCACAAGAGTGGGACCTGAGTCAGGTTGTATGTGTGAAAGGATCATGATGAGGATGATGATATTCTCAGTCCTTCCCACTAGATTGGCCATTCTCCCCCCTCTGCATTCTTTTTCCTCTGTTCCCATTCATTGTCCATTTTGGGTCTCTGTGGTCCTGAGGTGTTGTGTAACTGTACCATGAACATGTACACCATTAATAAATGGGGAATCCCTCTGGCTGGCAAGGAAGTCATCAAGGCAGGTTCAATGTAGAGTCCTTGTGGTAGCCTGAATCATATACCCCAACAAAAGACATGTTCTAAGTCTTAATCCACATTTGTGTGGGTGTGAACCCATTTGAAAATAGGACTCTTTGGAGATGTTATGATTAGTTAAGGTGAGGCTAAATTGAGTCAGCATGGGTCTTAATCCATATTACTGGAGGCCTTAAAAGAGGAAATTCAGATGCAGTCATTGAGCAGAAAGGAGAAGCCAGAAGATATAGAAGCCAGAAGGCAGAGAAAAGCCTCAAGAAAAGACCATGTGATAGAGGCAGAGATGCAAGCCAAGGACCCAAAGAATTGTAGCAAGCTAGCACCAGAACGCTATCGACTCCAGGAGAAAGCATGGCCTTACTGATGCCTTGATTTTGGAATTCTAGCCTTCAAAACCGTGAGATGACTGATGGATAGACAAATAAAATGTGGTATATACTTACAATGGAATATTGTTTGCCCATAGAAAGGAACGAAATCCTGATACATGCAGGATGCATAGATGAACCTTCAGGACATCATGTTGAGTGAAATGAGCCAGACACAGAAGGACACGTATTGTATAATCTCACTGATTTGAAAGAATAAGCAAACTCATAGAGTCAGAATCTAGAATGTAGGTTGCCAGGGGATGGGATGGGGCTGGGGAATGGGAAATTAAGGCTTAAAATGTACAGGGTTCCTGTTTGGAATGATGTAGGCATTTTGTTAATGGATAGTGGTGATGGCAGTACAACATCGTGAACGTAATTAACACCACTGAAATATATATGTATCTGAATGTGATTAAAAGTGGAAATGGCGATGGGCAATGGCCATCCCAGGGAATGGAGAGGGCCTGCATCTGCAGGCAGGATCATCCCACCCACCATATCCATGGGATATAAGCCCTCTCTCACTTGGAGTTGGAGTGGACATCACCATCCCAGTCCCCTCAGGATTGGGGGAAGAACTATGGACTAGAGTGGACTTGATGGTATTCTCTTGTTCACATATGGTGATTCTAGCAATGCAAGAAATTATAACAATGAGGTGGAGCCAGTGGCCACTTGACACTTTTGGGGTAGGGAGGGGATGAGCAGTTGAAATACAGGGGCTTCTTTGGGAGTTGGAGGTTGTCCTGAGTACTGTTGTGGCAATGGATGTAGGCCATTTTAAATCAGCACACACCACTCAGAACTGAGTGGGAGAGAGTGTGGTCTACAGTGTGAACTGTGGTCTATGGTTGGTGGCAAGGCTCCAGGATGTGTAAGTTCATTGAGGGTGGTGGGCCACACTGTGGGAGATGTTTGTGTGGGATGTGGTGGGAGGTGTGGGAGGTGGGCAACATGGGAATCCCAGTGGGTTCCGTGTAATATTTTAGGTAATCTAAGCACCTCTTAAAATATATTTATTTATATATATATATATATAACATTTTTTGTAAGCAAATGCACATATATGCATATATATTTATATATCATTTTACAAATATTGGTATGTATTGTGAAAATTTTGAATTTTACCCACAATAAAAAATAAATAAATTTAAAAAAATAAAATAAAATAAAAAATAAAATGGCCTACATCCGTTGCCACAACGGCACTCAGGTCATTATGCCATCCGCTCCAAATCTTTTGAACCAGCATCTGCGCCGCCTAAGGTATCTACTGATCCATTTTTTACAACATTTGATGACTCTCCAAAAGTTTCTGTTTTTGTGCCAGCACCATCCTCCTCAATTATGAAAAGTATAGCACAGGGAAGTAGAGAGGGAGATTCAGAGGCTATGCAACTCCTTTCTACTTTTTCAGTAACAGTAAAATTCCAGCAGATGCTGACAATCCCCAAGGGGGTGTACAGTATGAGCATGCTCCTATTCCTTTTAAAACTATCAAAGAATTAAAACAAGCATGCACTCAATATGGTGTTAATTCTCCTTATACTCAAGGATTGGTGCAAGGAATGGCACAAGCAGACAGATTAATACCCTGGGACTGGGATTTGTTAGCTCGAGCTGTTCTTAGTCCAGCAGAATTTTTACAATTTAAGACTTGGTGGGCTGATGAAGCTAATATTGTAGCACGACGAAATCAACAGCAAAATCCACCAGTGCCTATTAACTGCTGAACAAATACTAGGAATAGGTCAATGGGCTGGGCTTCCTTGCCAAGCTCAATATGATGATATTGCCATTGTACAAGTGCGATTGTGCTGCCTAGCTGCCTGGAGACGAATCTCCACCCCTGGACAGGCTGTACAATCATTTTCAAAAATTGTTCAAGGAAATACTGAACCCTATGTTGAATTTGTAGCAAGGCTGGCAGATGTATTCAACAAGACAGTAACTCAGCCTGACCTTAAAGAGATGCTTATTCTGATGTTGGCTTTTGATAATGCTAATAGTGAGTGTAAAAAGGCTTTACGTCCGGTAAAAGGAAATGGAGGTACTTTACGGATTATATAAGGGCATGCCAAGACATTGGGTCTAATACATATAACATGACCCTTCTTGCAGCCGCTATAAAGGGACATAGTCCTATGATTAACAATTTGAATTGCTTTAAATGTGGGAAACCAGGTCCTATGAAAAAAGATTGCCGAGCCAAAACTGGTGTAATATCTCCATCTAGTGGCAATAATAGATCAATACCGACTCGTGTATGTCCTATATGCCAGAAGGGGTTACACTGGGCCAAGGAATGCCATTCTAAATATCATAAAAATGGCAGTCTCATTAATAAGTTGGGAAACTTCCAAGTGGGCCTCGCTCATGGCCCTCAGACAAACAATATGAGCACATTTCCCAACCTAGCCCAAATCTACCCAGTCAGCAATGGGGCAGCTCACTCCGGCCTGTATCTTATTTTATTTATTTTTATTTTTTATTATTTTTTTATTTTTTACTTTTTTTTTTTTTACCGGGAGGTCCCAGGGATCGAACCCGGGTCCCTCCATATGGTAGACGGACGCCCAACCAGTTGAGCCACATCCGCCCCCCCGGCCTGTAACTTAAGGCAGTTACCAAAGGCAGTGCAGCTGTCGATCTTCCCTCAGCTGAAACCACGTTCATTACGCCTTCACTGGGTGTACAAAAAATGACAGGAATTAAAGGGCCTATCCCAGAAAACAATGTAGGTTTCATTATTGGCAGTAGCAGTCTTATGACCCAAGGTGTTTTAGTGCAAACCGGGATCATTGACTCCAATTTTGATGGAGAAATTTGTTTATTGGTACAAACTTTAACTCCCTATCAAATTGAATCAGGAGATAGCATGGCTCAACTTCTTTTGTTACCGTATCGTAAACCTCCTTTAAAATGTGCAGAGGAATTTGGTTCCATTGGGCATAAAGTTTTTTGGCAAACAGCAATTGGAGAAGAAAGGCCTGAAATTACCATAAAAATAAACGGGAAGATAATTTTAGGATTGGTGGATACCAGGGCTGATGTCTCTATCACTGCTAAACGATATTGGCCACAAGCTTGGACTTTGCAAAAGGTGCCTACAGTTTTCACTTGCGTTGGAACAATGACAGATGTTTACCAGAGTACTCAGATATTTAAGGTAGAAAGTCCAGAAGGACAAGAGGCTGCTCTGCAACCTTATGTTGCGGATGTAAGACTTAATTTATGGGGAAGAGACTTATTATACCAATGGGGAGCTTATTTGAATATTCCTCATGTTTCTGATACAGCTAAACATCTTACTACTCACATGCAATATGCTCCCCCTTCCCGACCTGAAATGCGACTTACTGGAGACTCCGTGGCCTAGGATATTCAAATTTAGAGTAGGGGCTACTGTTACAAAGGGCTTCACATTGCCTTTAAAATGGCTAACAAACAAACCTATCTGGATGGAACAGTGGCTCCTTCCGAAAGAAAAATTGGAAGCCCTGAAAGAATTAGTGCAGGAGCAGTTAATGGCAGGGCATATTGAGCCCTCTACTAGTCCGTGGAATTCTCCAGTTTTTGTAATTAAAAAGAAATCTGGCAAATGGTGCATGTTAACTGATTTGGGGTCTTTACAGCCTGGTTTGCCATCCCCAACTATGATCCCACAAAATTGGCATATTATTATTATTGATTTAAAAGATTGTTTCTTTAATATTCCTCTTAATCCAAATGATAGAGAAAAATTTGCGTTTACTATTCCTTCTATTAATCATTCAGCTCCTACTGAACGATATCAGTGGAAAGTTTTACCTCAGGGAATGATGAACAGTCTTACATTATGTCAATCCTTTGTTCACATTCCATGACAAATTTTACAAAAACAATTTCCTAAGGCTATAATTATTCATTATATGGATGATATTCTTTTTGCCACCGAGCAATCTTCTGAGCTGAAACAACTATTTCAACCCTCAACATGGGTTGCAAATAGCAGAAGAAAAAATTCAAAAACAGTTTCCTTTTCAATATTTAGGTCATACTATTAATAGAAATATTATAACTCCACAAAAGGTCCAGTTTTTTTTTTTTTTTTTTTTTAAAGACTTTATTTATTTATTCATTTATCCCCCCCTTGCTGCTCATGCCCGCCGGGTCAGCCAACCACACCGCGCGGGCGGGCCCGCCCCCACCAGGAGGCCCCAGGAACCGAACCAGGGGCCTCCCATATGGCAAACGGGAGCCCCACTGATTGAGCCACAGCCGCTTCCCAAAGGTCCAGTTTTGAACTGATAATTTACGTACTTTAAATGATTTTCAGAAATTATTGGGTGATATTAATTGGGTACGGCCTACTTTAGGAATTTCAACTTATGCTTTAACTAATCTTTTCAATACCCTAACAGGAGACCCTGACTTAAATAGTCCTCACATTTTAAGCCCAGAAGCAAAGGAGGAGTTAAAATGGCTGGTAAAAAGAGTGCAAAATAGCCGACTAACAAGGATAAATGTAAATCTTCCAATTTATCTTTTAATATTTTCATCTTGCCATTCCCCTACTGGAATACTTTGGCAAGAGAAGGGCATAATAGAATGGGTATTCCTACCCAACAAAGATACAAAAAAACTTCATACTGATCCTAAAAAAATCTCAGCAATAATATCAAAAGGCCGTATTCGCCTGATGTTGACGACGGGCAGGATGGAGGGGGGCGCCGTGTGGTAGTTGGCGTCCTGGGGGCCTTGACGGCGAGGGAAAGAATTACAGCAGAGACGAGGTGAGTATGCAGGGGGCGGGGCCTTTATTGAGGAAGTGCACAGCCTTTTATAAGCTAGGTAAGGGGTGGAGTGAGAGGCAGGGCGTGGAAGAGGAGGGAGTACGTGTTAGGCGGGGATTGGGCACGGTTGGTTGCTAGGGAGGGTTTGTTATTTGTGGAAGGCGGGAAGGTTTCGCGGGCGTGGGAACAGGGTAAGCTATTTTTTCAAAGAAGGCTAAATATAGGATCAGGCTAGTTTTTAGTTGTTAATCGGCCATTTAGCTTCGCATTTTTCTGGCTGCCTCCAACATCTCCTCCTTTTTGTTTTATTTGAGCCTTATATTGTATAGCTAGCTGAGGGAAGTAGAGGCCTCATTGTGGAAGGGTGTTCGTATCTGCAAATGTGCTATTTGCGAGGGAGGGTCTGTGCCTGTCTTAGGTTGGGGCTGTACCCTATCAGTCTTACCCGTCATTGGGAAACATGGCAGCAGAAGGCCATGTCCCTGTCTTAGGTTGATTGATGGGTCAGTCCAGTTGCCCGTCATTGGCTAGCCAGCCCAATGTTTTATTGAGCATTCTGCTCAGTTAGAACGAGCCCTTGTGCTAATGAGGCGTGCTTCTCAGAGAACAGTTAGGTTGTACTCACTTTTAACTGTCTCTTGCAGTGCTTTGCCTCGCACTCAGCTGCTTAAAGGCGGGGAGGGTTGGAGGATGTTGTTATTTATGGAGGGCAGAAACAACGCAGCTATGTTTGTTGGCCAGACTTTAGCCTGCCTTACCTTATTATGAGTTAGTAGCATTGGAAAGGAGCCCGGACTAAGGGTGATGGAACAGGTGAGTGGCTGCTTAGTTTTGGAGAGCCGTGGCTATAGCGGTGGGGCTTAGGGCGAACGAAGTTTTGGAGGCGAGGTCTCGGACTGGAGGAAGCAGGAGTGGACGGCGTTGTGGGCGGGTGTTTAGAGCTGGATTTGCTTGAGGGCGAGGGCAGCAGGAGGAGCCGAGGTAACAGGCGGCGCAGAACTCCTGTGGGGAGAACGGACGGAGGTGGGCCGGGAGGACGAGGGGAGGGTGCTGCGGGAGGAACGGGTGTGGGGGGGTTCCTTGGCGGTGGCGAGCCGCTGGTAGTGGACCTGTACAAATGAGGTAAAAATGGCATTAGCTTGATCTTTTGTGAGTTGGACGATCCTTTTGATGGCCCATGGTCCGACTGCCAGTGCAACGAGGAGAATGACTAGGGGGCCTAAAATAGGGAGAATGTAGGGGAGGAATCCCTGGAATCCCCAGGAGAGGCCTCCCCCCTGGGCTTCTCTCTCCTTTTTACGTTTTTCTAGCCCGGCTCTTACTTGGGCTAAATTGTCCTGGACGAGGCCCGAGTAATTAGCATAGAAACAGCATTCTTCACCCAGGGCAGCACAGAGGCCTCCTTCTTTGAGAAAGAGGAGGTCTAGCCCTCTGCGGTTTTGAAGGACTACTTCGGAGAGGGATGTAAGAGATTTTTGTAGGTGGTTAATGGCTGTTTCGAGATGGGCGATATCTTCGTCGACGGCTGACCTGAGAGAGGAAAGGGCATTATTGTGTAAGGTTAGGGCTGCAATTCCGGTGCCGGCTCCTGCAAGACCTAAAAGTGTGGCAATTGTAATGACGGTGATAGGTTCCCTTTTTTGAATGTAGGTTGGTAGGAGATGACGCTGCCAGGAATCAAAGAATTGGTTATTGGTATGGTAGATAATGCGGGGGAGTATTACAGCAAGCACACAGGTTTCGCTGGTGGAGTTGAGGGTGTGAACATTAAGGCATGGGGTAAGGCCTGTGGAGGAACAGATCCATTGTGTGTTATTGTCGGGTCAGAGAAATCTTGCGGTCGTTTTAGGGGTAGTTGTATGGTTGCAGAGGGTTTTCATGGAGGGAATAACAGTGCCTCCGATTTTAGTGATACAGAACCCGCTTCGAGAGACAGACTGGATTGTTAGTCCTATTTGGGTTTGGTTCCAGTTGCAAGACGCAGGAGCGTCTTCTGAGGAGAGTTGATAGGAGGCGTTAGTGGCTATAGCCTCATAGTAAGGCATTACGGAGGAGAGGCATAGCCAACAGCTAGCGGTAAGGTTGGGATTGGAGGAATTAAGAGTGGAGAAGGAGGCGTTAACTAAGGACAGAAGCGGGTTGTAGATTCGTAACGGGGGTAGTGGGGTAAGAGGGGCGGAGCTGGAGTTAGAAGACTGATTGTTAGGGAGTGCAAGAATAGAGGGAGGGTTGAGGACTGGGTTGGGGCCAACGGAAATTGGAACAGCAGGGGTGGTGGCCCTCTTTTGTATTATGAAAAGGCCGCCGTAATCATAGCTTTCCATGTATAGCTGAAGGCCGTATGTACGGCCCTCTAGCCAGGCAGTTTTGGAAGGGTCTTTAACAGTGAGGACAATTATATCCCATCGGGTGCTATTTGCAGTTTTGAAGGTAAGGTAGGAGTCCCGATTTGGAGCAGCGCTCCAGCCGTAAGCCATGGTTTCGCAGCCCCAAGAGGGGCAATAGAAGTGCGTGATGTTGCGGCAGCCTGTGGCGGAGGAAGGGCAGATGTAAAAACCAGAGATCATGTGGCCGGTAGGGCCGAGTAAATAATTATTATGACGATGACAGTACGATGGCTTATAGTCCTTTTGGTAAGAATAGCCTATAAGGCTACAAATATGCACTTCAAAGGACGGGGCTTGGGCAGTGACATTGTATTGCAGGATTTTATCATTGGCCATGACCTTGACTGTCCAATTGAAGGGTTGGTGAGCCGAGTTAGAGAGGACAGGTGTTGAGGCCGTGGAAAGAAAGAAGATTATTAGGACTACCAGGTTGATGGGTTGGTTAGGCTGAAGGGGAGTTTGTGCGCGGACTCTGCGATAGAGATTGAGGAGTACTTGAGGAGTTGGGTTGTTCGGTATAACACGCGTCATCTGGTAGGTCAGGTGCCTCAGCTGTTGGCGTTCCCTTCTCGTTAGGCGCTTGGTCTGCGGTGGCGGGTCGGATGTTTCGTCCCGGGATCCAGATGGGTTGGGGAGCATCGTCTGGGAAAACACAAGCAAAACCTCTACCTTGGCACAGGAGGGGGTGAGGTCCTTGCCACTTGTTGGCTTCAGGATCTTTCCAATATACCAGTGGTAGTGGGGTGGAGAGTGAGGACGCACACCAGTGTTTATGCATGGGGGACAGTCCATTTTTGTCGAATGTGAGTAAATTGAGTTTCACTAGAACTGTAGTAAGGATCTCTTCCGGGGTGTGGTGGGGGTGTTCTTCCCTCTCTTTAAGTATTAAGGTCTTTAAGTGATGGTTAGTTTTTTCTATGATGGCTTGTCCTTGTGGGTTGTAGGGGATGCCAAAATGGTGTGTGATATTGTAAAGTTTGAGAAAGGCCTGAAATGAAGAACTATGGTAAGCAGGCCCATTGTCAGTTTTAAGATCCCAGGGCACTCCCATAAGGAGGATAGCCCGCCTTAGGGCTTGGATGCAGTGACGTGCGCGCTCACCAGGGAGGGCAACAGCGCTGACTAGGCTGGAGTAAGTGTCTTTAACAATATGTACATATTTCTGTCGACCAAAGGATGGGACATGAGTAACGTCCATTTGCCAGCGCGAGTTGGGTTTTAAACCTCTAGGGTTGACACCCTGGGGTTGTAAGGGCCCAAGAGGTAAAAAGGGGGCACAGCGTCGACAGCTGCGCACTAGATGTTTGCAGAGGTCTGCGGTCAGGTCCGGAAATAAATGTTTCAGACTGGATGCTGAGAAATGGAATCTGGAGTGTAGACTCCGTGCCTGTGTGATCAGGTCTTGGTTGTGTACAGCAAGCGTTAGTGTGGAGACTGCCGAATCAATTAACGCGTTGCCTTCTGCAAGTGGGCCGAATAGGCCAGTGTGACTGCGGATGTGAGTGATAAACCATGGCTGCACACGTTGTTCAGTTAGTTGTTGTAGTTGTGCCAAGCTGCAATCAAGGGCCGAGTCTGATGGAAAGGATGTACTGAATGCTATTACTTTGCAGACCTGACAGGCATATGCACTGTCAGAGAAAATATTGATGGGTTCATTAGGGTATATAGAAAGGGCGAGAATGATGGCTTCAACTTCTCCTCTCTGGACAGAGCTACTGAGTTTGAGCGTGCGGACATGAGGGATATTTGAATCAATAGAGAAGGAGACAAATCCATGCCCTTTTTTGAGGCATCAGTGAAGATAACGCGGGCATTAGGCAACGGTGTGGAGGAAGGGAAGGAGTGGTGTGATGATGCAATGTGCAGTTGTGTGAGTCCTTGCAAGATCTTGTGGTTAGGGTAGTGGTTGTCTGTCTGTCCTGTGTAACTTGTAAGAAGTATTTGGAAATCTGCGTTAGATTGGGCAAGTAAATCGGTCTGGCTTTTGGAAAAGGGCCAAATGATGGTATCGGGCTCTGTTCCATATATTTGGACACTAAGGCGCACTAAGGTTTGCGCTAGCTGAACAACCGCAGATACTAAAGGAAATATTTTGGAATTGCGGGATTTAGCTAGATATGACCACAGCAAAGGTCCTTCTTGCCACAAAGCTCCTGTGGGGGTTCCCTTAGTTAAAAGAACTGGGGCTTGTGTGGGCTTTGTAGGGACATATCGCTTGTTTGCTACTCCATTTATTTGTTGAGAGACTTTATTGACAACTGCCTTTGCTGCAGGGGTGATTTTTATAATTCTAGTGGCCGCCGCAGCTATGCTACCTTTGGTTTCTAGTAGTTTGAAGAGGGGCTGTAGCTCCGCTGTGGTAATAGGGAGAGCGGGCCTCATCCAATTAATCTGTCCGCATAAGGTTTGTAGCTCCGTTAAGGTCATTTTATTAGGGCAGTGGATTGGTACTGGGATGGGCTGAATTTGTTCAGTTATTTTGTAGCCCAGAAATGTAAAAGGAGCATGGTGTTGTACCTTATCTGGATTAACTGTTAGCCCAATAAGTTTGAGGTTGTGAATTAATTCCTGAAAGCCCTCGGATAGAGTTTGAGCATTTTCATGGGCTAGGAGAACATCATCCATATAATGAAGGACAAAGAACCTGTGTCTGAGAGGCTGAATTGCGAAGTTAACATAGATCTGGCAAATAGCTGGGTTGTTTTTCATGCCTTGTGGGAGTACTTTCCACTGATAGCGTTGATTGGCCCCTTGGTGGTTAATCTGGGGAACTTTTTCCTTGTCTGTGTCATGTAAGGGGATGGAGAAGAAGCAATCTTTTATATCCAGTACGACCAGGGAGTAATCCAAGGGCACTGCGGATGGATGAGGGAGGCCTGGCTGGGGTGAACCCATGGGTTTGATGTGGGTGTTTATTGCTCTAAAGTCATGGAGAAGACGGAAGGTATCTTTACCCCTTTTTTGAATTACAAAAACAGGGTAGTTCCAAGGGCTGTAACTTTTTTCTATGTGCCCAAGTTGTAACTGCTCTTTTACTAATTCATGTAACGCTGTTAATTTATGGGACGGTAGGGGCCATTGCTCAACCCAGACAGGTTCCTCTGTGTCCCAGATAAGAGGAATGGGCATAGGTGGAGTTAATCGAGCAACAGCCTGTATGCTTGGGGGGAACACCTTGGAGGTGGACCAGTGACTTGAATAAGGGAGATAGGGTAGGCAGCAGGGTTATCACTGCTGCCAGAGGAGAGGGTTGCTCCCATTTGTTCTAATATGTCTCTGCCCCATAGGATGGTGGTAAGATGGGGGACGAAGAGAGGACAAAAAACACCAGAGTGTCCCTCCTCGTCCTGCCACGGGACAAGAAGGGTGGACTGGAGAGAAGGTCCTTTTGCAGTGGCGCCATCAATGGCCGGACCCTGTTCAGTAGGAGTTATATGGGCATAGGATTCGGGAAAACAGGACACCTCTGCCCCAGTATCGAGAACTCCTGTATACCATTCGTCTTTGATCTTTAATGTTAAGGCGGGGCGATTTCGGAGGACAGGAATGGTCCATCTTATGGCCTTGGAGGCTGGGTCTCTTGGGAGCGGGGCTGAGACTTGCCCCCTGCGGAGTTTAAAGGCTTGCCATTAATATCGGATGTAGAGCGGCAATCTTTTGCCCAGTGATATCCCTTTCTGCATTTTGGGCACGGAGTAGGTGGCCTGGACGGCCTTTTGGGCGCTGATGGTTTGCCAGGAAGTATAAGGCCTTTGCTAGGGCAAGGGCACTCACGGGCAAAGTGTCCCTGTTCTCCACAGTGAAAGCATGGTCCTGCAGCCAAGACTAAGGCAGAGGCGAGACTAGTAGCCAGAGTATGGGACATTTGGTCGAGGTCTTTACAGGCCAGGATCCAGTCATGGATAGTACCCTGTCTTTTGGAGGCGATGGCTTGTCTACAGACTGCATTAGCACCCTCTAGAATAAGTTCTCGGGCTAGGGCCGTCTGGGCCTGCTCATTACTGACTTTACGAGCACAGGCTTCCTGGACCCTAGAGACAAAGGAGGAGAAGTCCTCATCCTTGTTGTGCATGAGCTTGGTAAAGGTATCTGTTTTAATGGCAGAGCAATTACCAAAGGCGCGCATGGCGACGCCCCGGAGTTGGTCCCAGAAGAGGGCGTTAGCCCCAGTATAGGACGCTGGGTTGGCATAGCCTCCGCTGCCTGTAAAAGCGTCTAGAGGGTAGTTAATTCCCTGTGCCTGGTTGGCCCTTTGTTGCTGTTCTGCCTGGTCCTGAAAATGGGCGCGCCAGTTGATGTACTGGCCTGGGGTGAGAATGGCCCGTGCGACCGCTTGCCAATCATAAGGAAGGTTAAGGTTAAGTGAGATATCAGTGAGGAGCTGCTGCGCAAAGGGACTCCCCAAACCGTCCTCCTTGACTGCCTCGCGGAGGCGCTTGAGCTCTGAGGGGTTGTAGGGGTACCACGGGAGAGGACGCTGAGGGTTGGGTGCGAGGTTGATAGGGAAAAGCAAGGGAGCGGGGCAGAAACAATCAGGGAGAGGAGCACGACCAAACGGCAGAGGAACGTTGCCAGAGTAACTTGAGCGACAGTTGTAACATTGTTGTGGGTGCAGGGAAGACGGTGGGGGCTGTTGCAGGACAGCCGCAGCAGCCTCTGGGGAGATCACGGTGTTGGCATTGAGAGCTGAGGTTGAAAGCGGATAGGAAGCGGCGGGGGCAGAGGTACCAAGGCCGCTGGGGAGAGAAAGGGGCGGGGGGTGTGACAGAGCGGGTGGGGGAGCAGGGGGGTCAGGAGGTTTGGCAGGAAGTGGTGTGGTGACTGGTTGACTGGCGGGGCTAAGGGGAAGTATAGCTCCGCCCTATAGAAGGTTGCGCTTTTCAGGCGGTGAAGAAGGCGGAAGTGCGCCATTTTGAGCGTGGTTGTTAGCGGTTTTTGCTAGGGGTTTGGAAGCAGTATCGGAGTCTTCCAAAAGGTTGTTAAGCTGGAAGACCAGAGCGTTAGAATTCTCACAGTCCTCCTCAGAAGAGGAGGGCTCTGAAAGGGAGACCTCTAGAGGCTTAGCGCCGAGTAGGCAGAAGCGGATGGTAATAAGCGTAGGAACGAGGCCGGGGGGGAAGCATTTATTCTCATGCTCCATGGCAGAAGTTACTCTGTCGACGAGCAAGCAGTAGGTATCAGGATCCCAAAGATTAGATGTGAGAAGCCAGGGGTTGAAGGGTAGAAGGAGGTCCCAGTAATTTTGAAGTTGCTTTGCTGAAACCTTGCACTGGTGGCATGCGAGAAGGCTGGCGAGAGCCCTAACCTGAGGGGCTTGGCGAGAAGAGAAGGAGGCTCCCATGGTCTAGGGACAAGATCAGAACACAAAGAATAACGAGAGAGAGGAGGAAGAGGCAGAGAACAATCAGTGGAACGAGGGAAGAGGAGAGTTGGGGACAAAAATGGTAGAGGATGCTAAGAGAAAAGAGCAAGATAAATGGAAGGAGGAAAAAGAGAGGGAACCAGGGGACAAAGTGGCTAAAGCTCATAAGGAGGAAGAGGGAGGGGGTACCCCAGGGGCAAAGAAGCCGAGTTGGAGAGAGAGGTACCGAAGGGAATAGGGGCCTGCCAAGTTATGGAACAAGGCAGACGTAGTCCTTACCCGTTCGCGGAGGTTACCAGCCAGCGGCAGACGATCGAGCCCCACGTTGGGCGCCAGTTGTTGACGACGGGCAGGATGGGGGGGGGGCGCCGTGTGGTAGTTGGCGTCCTGGGGGCCTTGACGGCGAGGGAAAGAATTACAGCGGAGACGAGGTGAGTATGCAGGGGGCGGGGCCTTTATTGGGGAAGTGCACAGCCTTTTATAAGCTAGGTAAGGGGTGGAGTAAGAGGCAGGGCGTGGAAGAGGAGGGAGTACGTGTTAGGCGGGGATTGGGCACGGTTGGTTGCTAGGGAGGGTTTGTTATTTGTGGAACGCGGGAAGGTTTCGCGGGCGCGGGAAAGTTTTGCGCGCGCGGGAACAGGGTAAGCTATTTTTTCAAAGAAGGCTAAATATAGGATCAGGCTAGTTTTTAGTTGTTAGTCGGCCATTTAACTTCACATTTTTCTGGCTGCCTCCAACAGCCTGAGACAGCTTATGGCTAGAGATCCTGATAAAGTCATACTAGACCTTACAAAGCAGGAGCTTTCTCAGCTCTGGCAGTTCAATAACTCTTGGCAAGTGGCCTTTGCAGATTTTATTGGAACAATTGACAATCACTTCCTAAATTCAAAATTTTTACAGTTTTTAAAATGTACTTCATGGATTCTTCCTAAGGTTGTCAGACAACAACCACTCTCTGCTGCGCCAACTTACTACACTGATGGCAGCAGTAATGGAAATGCAGGCTATTTACGCCCAACTACAAAATCTTGGAAAACACCTTATTTATCTGCCCAAAAGGTAGAACTAATGGCTGTTATTCAATTGCTAACTGATGTTTCTGAGCCTTTAAATATTGTGTCTGATTCTGCTTATGTTTGTCACGTTGTCATATAGAAACAGCTCAAATAACTCCAGCTTCTGAATTAGAAGTTCTTTCCCTACAATTACAAAAAACTGTTTGTGAATGATCTAATCCAATCTACATTACTCATATTCGTTCCCATTCTCAACTTCCTGGCCCTATGGCTTCACAAAATGATTTAGTAGATAAACTTATTGCTCATACAGAATCTGCTGTGGATTATCATAAACTTACACATACTAACGCTTCTGGCTTACGTCATAAATATCCCCACTTAACAGTAAAAGAAAGTAAGAGGATTGTTAGACAATGTCCTACTTGTGGGCCCGTAAATGCCCCCACTTTCTCTCCAGGAACTAATCCCCATGGAGAACAATCTAATGAAATTTGGCAAATGGATGTTACACATGTGCCCTCTTTTTGGCCGCCGTCAGTATGTGCATGTGACAGTGGACACATATTCTAATTTTATTTGGGCAACTGCTCAAGCTGGTGAAAAGGTCTCACATGTATGTTCTCATTTATTACATTGTTTTGCTGTATTGGGCCTGCCAGTACAGCTAAAAACTGATAATGGGCCTGCCTATCTTAGTCAATCTTTCAGAAAAATTTGCGGTGACCGGGATATTAAGCATGTTACAAGAATTCCATATAACCCCCAAGGACAAGCGATAGTAGAAAAAAGCAATCACTTATTAAAATTAATGTTGCAAAAACAAAAAGGGGGAGATGGAGGAGAATCTGCTAAAGACAAACTATCTAAAGCATTGCTTGCCTTAAATTTTCTTAATAGACAACAAATTTCTAATACCACAGCAGTAAAAAGACAATGGGAGGTTAATAAAAAGAATGAAAATGAAAAATTAACCAATACATGGGAAAAAGGAGAGGTAATATTTTGGGCCAAGGTTTTGCTCTTATCATTACAGAAACAGGAGAAGAGCAGTGGATCCCCTCCAGAAGAATCAAGCCTAGAGTTGAAGATGCTGCCAAGACTTAAACTATGACATGGTGGTTTTACATTGGATTAATTATAGGTAACGTATTAGGTCAAGGTAAGATACCACATCATAATTACACTTATTGGGCATACATAACCAACCCACCTCTTCTAGAGCTGTTAACTTGGAGTGATGAGTCTTACCCAATTTATCTTAATCAATCTCACCATTTTCCAGGACCTATAAATATATGACTACCCTTAAAGCCAAAAGAAAAAGGGAAACTTATAGAAAATTTAACTTTACCTTTTATAGACTGCCCTATTTGTATTGGATATGGCTCTGTATACATGCAACCTAAAAATCACAGTATAGTTTTAACAGAAAAATCAAACTCAAATTGATGTTCTCATTTTTCCCTTCTTTACCATATAAATCAGAAAATATGGTAAATTTTACATGTCTCTCTCAAAACAGACTACTTAATGACAAATGGCATATATGTCATGGGCTTACAGAGGTTGTGGTGTTTAATGATTCCTATGGAATTGTAAAGGATTGGGCCCTTATAGGGATACCAAAACCTATTAAAAACACAACCATATCTTGGTTCATTAATAATTCAACCATAATTACTAATGACAGTAATCCTTGTTTCTGGAATTTTGGTAATATAGCATTTACTAACAGCTCTATAAATTGGAAAAATCAAGGAAGATACATCCCACAACCATGGGATACTAAACTTAACAAAACTGAAAGTTATTTGTGGAAATTATTTTTGGGAACTGGTCCAATTTTTGAATGGCAAGGCAGCAAAACTAATATTACTATTTTAAAAAGAAAATCAACTCAATTTCTTACAGTATGTGTACGAGATCCTATAGTTTTATCATTGGAAAAGTAACTTTTAGTGAAAGGAACATTAGTTGCTCCAATTGCTCCTTATTTACATGTCTTAAGAATTCATATTTGCAGGAAAATCAAACTCTTTTTATAGCAAGAAGAAGAAAAGGACTATGCTTACCGATTCGGATGACCAGACATTGGCAGCAGTCTCCAGAATCCCAGTTGCTGTGGCATTTCCTCGACCATTATTTAAAAAGAACTAAAAGTCTGATTGGACTTTTACTAGCAAGAATTTTGGGACTGATTTGCATCATGACTGCTGCAGCTGTCATTGGCACAGCCCTGCATCAAGGAGTCCAGAATCAACATTATGTTAAGGACTGGCATAAAAAATGCAAGTGAGATGTGGCATAGCCAGTCTCACATTGATATGGAACTGAATAATCGTATGAATGATCTTGAAACAACTATTATACATTTGGGTAATCAAATTTATAATTTAAACTTGTTAAGAGCTCTTAAATGTGATTGGAATGAAAGTTCTTTTTGTATTACTCCTTTGGCTTATAATAATAGTGAATATGATTGGAAGGAAGTGAAAAATCATTTAATTGGATATAAGCATAATATTTCTTTAGATATTTTAGAATTGCAAAAGAAGGCATTGAGCATGTCTCAAAACAAATAGAAAGAAACCACTGGTGCAGCCGTTTCACTGGTGGAAACAAAGAACAGTTCATATATCATTTTGGATTGGATTAGGAATTATTGTTATATGCAATTTAATTGTTTGTATTGTTAAGGGTAGAGTAATACATATATTCATAGAGAAAATGAAGAATTAGATCGGATAAATGCATTTATGTTAAGAAACTTGGCCATGAAAAACTAATTTTGCATTATTTAGTAGAAAGATTCTACTCATAACCCCTTGATCTTAATACTAATTATGTGCACAAAATATTCACTTAAGGAACCTGAAGAAGTATAAATATTAATGAAATTGCCTTCCATGGAAGAGCTCAAAAGCTTGACTGATAGTCAATGACGGGTAAGATTCTCAGAGGAGGACAACCTAAGACAGGCACAGTCACAAGAGCCTATGGAAGAAGACAAGTGTGACAGGAGGTCACCTTGTATCAGCTTATATAATGGTTCCTATGAGCTTTAACTAATAAAGAAGGGGGAAATGATGGAGTTTCAATTAAAGGCCATGACTACTGACAGAAAGGTCACCTTGGAATGTAATAAACAAGCTCTCCAGTCTCATGCTAATAGGAGCTGGGTGGGGAAACATGCTGAGACAATGCCTGTGAATTGCAGAAATGTAAGAGAGCTGAGTCATTGACCTTGAAGACTTGCTAATTTCAACCTTTAAGACTTGTTGATTTCAGCAAAATGTAACTTTCAAGTATCTATGACCCTTGCACATGCTCACACGTATTTTCTTTGTTCTAAAGCTAAATAAAAGCCACACTTTATGAGGTGGCTGGGCTCTTCTCTCCATATCGGACGGAGAGTCCCCTGATCCCAGTTTTTCTTCTCTTTGTCTTATTCTTTCTTTCTCATCCGCGGCTCTGTTTTCACGGACCCAGTTCTTGAATGCCAACACATATGTTGATTGTATCTATAGCTGATTACATCTACAATCAACTGAGGAGATTGCCTTCAACAATGAAAGAAGTCTCATCCAATCAGTTGAAGGCTTTGAAAGGAGAAGTGATGATTTCAGCAGTCAGAAGAGAGAATTTCCATCCCAATTTCAGCCAGTCAGGTTCTTATGGGGAATTCATTGAAAACCTTTATAGGAATTCCCAGCTTATGACCTGCCTTATGGAATTTGGACTTGCCTATCCTCATCATCTTGTGAGACAATTCTTATTTAAAAATCTCATAATATCTACAGATATCTTCTGTCAGTTCTGTTTCTGTAGAGAACCCTAACAGCTTTGGTAGCAGAAGTGGGGTGCTGCTATGGCAAATACCAAAAATGTGGAAGTGGCTTTGGAATTGGGTAATGAGTAGAGGCTGGAAGAATTGTGAGGCACTTAATATAAAAGGCCTAGATTGCTTTGAAGAGACTATCGGTAGAAATGTGGACACTAAAGGTATTTCTGATGAGACCTTAGACAGAAATGATGAATATGTTATTGGAAACTGGAGGAAAGGTGATCCTTGTTTTAAAGTGGTAGAAATTCTTGGCAGAATTCTGATGTCGGATGGAAGGCAGAATTTGAAAGGGATGAGCATGGATATTTAGCTAAGGAGATTTTCAAGCTAGTGTGGAAAGTGCAGCCAGGTTTCTCCTTGCAGCTTATAATAAAATGTGAGAGGAAAGGAATAAGCTGAGAATGAATTCCTGGGCACAAAGAAATAAGAAATAAGCAAGTTCCCAGAGAATTGGGTTCTATGTAAGGGTTTAACTGAACATGGATCCATTCAGCCATTTCAGTGCAAGTCAGGATTGGAAATGCAGTTATCCAGAAAGGACTTGTGGAAAGTTCTTTATCAACTACATTCTCTCTCTACTCTAGTAAGTGCCCCTTTTCTATGCTCCATTTCAGAGCAAAATAAATACAAAAATTGTTTATACTTTGATTCTGGCCTCCAATTCACATTTGAACTCCATCCAGTCATGCTTTCACATCCACCATTCCAGTGATACTTTCCTTGGATTTGAATACCTGGACATCTCCCAATTTTACCTCTCCAGCCCAGACTTGTCCCCTTTAATCCAGACTCTTGTGTCCAGCTGGGTTCCCAACATCTTTGCTGAGATGTCTAGCATGCTCTCTACTTCCAAATGTCCAAAATGACCAGAACTTCCCTAAATATGTTCTCCCTGCAGTCCTCCACATTTAGTTAAGTGTGGGCCCAAACTTCCTGAGGCTTAGGTGAATAATCTGGCATGTTTTTGAAATGTACAAGTTACGGCATTATTTGAGTGTTTTAAGTTAGGGTAAAATAAAGAAAACATTGTATGTTTACTTAAATTGAGTGAGGGAATATGTGGCGTGGGAGAAAAATGTTTGAAGACCAAGGCCCTTTTTGATCCACTTCCCCTGATACTCTCTGACCTCATCTACGTCTTGACTCCTCCTCACTTACTCTGCTCCAGCCATACAGGCCTCTGCTTTGCCTGGGACCAGGGACACAGTGCCTCATGGCCTTCACATGAGTGTCCCTCTGACTGGCCCTCTCTGGCCCTCAGGTGCACCTGGCAAACACCCTTCCTTCCTCAGGTCTTGGTTCTGATTTCACCTCGTGTGAGCCTTCTTGGACCCTCCCATTTAACATTCCAATAATACTTCACCCCCACCCCTGTCTTTAATGCCAGCTCTACATGTTTCTCTCTGCTCCTTCTCCTTCCAGTGGCCAGATGCAGGTCACAAGGCCCCAGGGGAGAGCAGAGCCACAGGGTAGAAGGTGTGCTGGGCTTGCCTCCTCTTAGTCATGCTCAAACCTTACTTCATATTGGATTGCTGAGGTAGTTGGCAAATGCAGCTCTTGTGCCCCCTTCCCAGAGATTCTCATTCATAGAGTTAGGGTTGGGGCCAAGCTTCAAAAATGTTGAACGCATCCCAGGTGATTCTAATCTGTACCCAGCATTGCACACCTAGGCTCTGACTCATCCATTTCTGAGGGCTGAGACCAGACCCAGGGAGAAGTAAAGAGGGCTTTGCTCTGCATGGGGTTTGGTATCAAGGCCACAACTGTGACCTGAAGGGGAGGACGTTCTAAAGAAAGTGTGGGGAATTCACTATTGGTCTCTATTTAGGAGCCTATTACCTCTGAATCCATCCTGTTGCAGTGGGCAGCAGGCGGCCATCTTTTCCCCACATGGAGGTCCTTCCTGTGTGTATGGTTATAGCACAAGGAGATGTGGTGAATAAATGCATTAAATAGCATATTTTCCACATGCAGAGTGATCTTGCCTGAGAAGCTGTGTAGCAGTTTGATATTGTTTATGAATTCCAAAAGTAGATATTGGATTGTGTTGTAAACTGATCTGTTCCTCTGGTTGTATTAAGATTGTATTAGGGAAGCGGCTGTGGCTCAATCAGTAGGGCTCCCATTTACCATATGGGAGGCCCCGGGTTCGGTTCCTGGGGCCTCCTGGTGAAGGTGAGCCCGCCCGCACGGCGTGGTTAGCTGACCCAGTGAGCACAAGCAGCAAGGGGGGGATAAATGAATAAATAAATAAAATCTTTAAAAAAAAAAAAAAAAAAAAGATTGTATTAGATTCAGAGGTTTCATTTTTACTTTATTAAATCAAGATTAGGGCTTTTATTTGACCACATCATTAGGGCATGCAGGGTGGAGTCCCCACCCTTGGTGGGGATAAAACTGACTCTCACACAGAAGTAAATTCACAGAGAAGGAGAACACAGAGGAAGAGAGACAGCTCATTAGAAAGGATTCTGCAGCCCTGGGAAGAGAGATGAGCCTGATAGTAGTCTACAGCTGACCTTGTGAAGAGACCAGAGCAGCTAAGCCTGGAAAGAGATGAGGCCAGGGAGAGAGATGAGCCTTATGATAACCTACAGCTGAGAACAGAAGGTGCTGGGACCACAGAGCCTTAGGAGGAAGAGGAAGGCTGAACCCTCACAGAGACTGGCAGTCGTCTTGTTCCAACACGTGGCAACAGACTTTGGTGAGGGAAGTGACTTTAACGCTTTATGGCCTTGTGAGGGTCAGCTTCTACCCCAGATAAATAGCCTTTATAAATGCCAACAGATTTCTGGTACTTTCCATTAGCACCCCTTTGGCTGACTTAAGACAAGCTGAGAGGAAGAGGAAAGAAAGAGACGTCAGGAATGGCTCTTTCCCAGGTAAAAGTCATATTCTTCATTGATATCTCTCCTTCCTGCAATGCCATTTTTAGGACTTGCTAATCTTCTCTCTCTCGGAAGTATCCGATCTACCATATTTGCTCACTCTCACTCAGGGCCTTCCCTCAGTCTACGCAGTTTATATCTCACTGTGACCCAGTCACATGGAACTTATAAAAAGGCTCTATTTGGGGGTTGTCATGGGAATAGTTTCCCACCCACCGTGGATTGGAGATGGGAGTGGATCCTGAGATGTCAGTGAAGGTTGGCATCAGGGATTGTTTAGGGACCACATCTGGATCACTGCCAGCTCTCTGTAGACAGGATTAAAGAAACTGCACATGGAAGTTATGTATTCATAAGCACAAACACTTGGAAAATTCTGGACAAGAAGACTGCTAAGGGGGGGTGGATGTGGCTCAAATGGTTGGGCGTCCATCTGCCATATGGAGGGACCTGGGTTCGATCCCCGGAACCTCGCGGTAAAATAAAAATTATATATATAGAAGGCGCATGGGCTGCCAGGCTCTGTGTGCCAGTGAGCCGCCAGGTCCCGGGAGCCATGCAGCAAGATAATGACATAACAGGGGAGAGACAAGACGAGATGCTTCGAAAGCTCTGAAAGCCAGGAACTGAGGTGGCGCAGGTGGCAGAACACCTCTCTCCTACATCAGAGGTCTCCAGGAACAAATCCTGGTGAAGACCGGAGGAGGATGATGAGAAGAGATGGCAGGAAACAGACACAGACACAGAATTGCCCAGCGAATGGACACAAAACAGCAAATGGGGAAGGGGGGGGGTTAAGATGGATAAAGTAAATAAATAAATCTTTAAAAAAAAAATTTAGAGAAAGAATTAAAAAAATGAAGACTGCTAAGGGGAGACCTGCTCTGTCTGATTTTTTTTTTTTTTTATAGGAGGTACCGGGGATTAAACCTGGGACATCATACATGGGAAGCAGGCACTCAACCAACTGAGCTACACCTGCTCCCCTCTGCCTGATTTTATAATGCCTTCTAAGTAAAACAAGAAAACCAGTATGTTTCTGATTCCAAGTTATTGATGTGGAGCGAATTGGAAAGTTGAGAAACAGAAATCAATGATAGAGGGTTTGAAAGTATGGATTCAACCTAACAGTAGGAGGTTCTTTAAATCATTGCCAGGACTTCCATCCCAAGGAGACAGTGGTGTTTACACAGGGACTCTCATGCAGAAGGTGTTTTAGGTAAAAATAGTTGTAATTCAATGAAATATATATATTTTTGCATGGTGAAACTCCAAACAGTGATTCAGCTTAGAGAGTATGAAGTAAAACATTCCCTTCCCTGTCACATCCTCCACTGTCACTCAATATCTTTATTGGGAACTACTGTTGTCAGTTCTGTGACAAGAATTGGTAAGTCTCATACAAATGCTTTTCTATATTATTAGGTGAATTTAGAAAAAATTATTGAATATTTTGTTGTGCTATTTTATTCTGCAAATTTAAAACAATTCATAAACCCATAGTGGAAATGCTTCCAGTGTTTACTACTGATAATGTTTGGTGAGATTTTCTTGCTTAATAATTTTTAAAATTCCCTATTCAGCATGATTTTTAATGATTCCATAATTTTTTCAAGGACCTACTTTCTATAATAAATTTATTTTTCTATTTTAATAAATTAATATATAGTATTAATAAATTTTCTAATCTTGAATCATTGTTTTATTAGTGGAATAAATTCCATTTAGCCTGAGTTAATGGTTAAAGATCTAAATGGATATTGTATTTATATTTTTGTATACATGCATTTAATAGAGATTGGAGTCCAAGTTCTCTATGTATATTTTTTTGTATGTTTTTATTAGCCTAATAGAGAATAAATTTAAGAAACCAATTTAAATTAAGTACAATTTCTAGATTTTCATTGTTACAAAAATGCTGAAATGCACATGGGAAAAAAATAGTAGATAATGAAAATTCATCCCAAAATACATGTCATTGAAAGACTACTCATTTCAGTTCTTTTAAATGTGTGTCCCTGTGTGTGTGAGTCCATGTATGTGGGAGCCCATGGATTTTATGACACATCATCATAATAAATTTTATATTTTTTAGCAGTTGAAAATACATCTTAAATATTTTTCATAGCCTTCAATTTTTTTCATAAACACTATCATGTTTATGGGTTAATAGTATAATAGTAACTCATTATGTGTTTGGATGTGTGTGTGCACATACATAATGTTCTTCATTGTCCATGTTTTAGCCTTGAATTTGTTTCTAGTTTTTTTCAGGTAGGAAATCTGCTGAAGTATTTTTAATGCTACATCTGTTACTTAGTGTTTGAATTGTTAGATTCAATTCACTTCTTTGGGTTCCTATACTGGTGGTGCCATTTGTTGGCTCTTTGGCCTGAGACAAGTTTCTTAGGGTGTCTGTTACAATTGTCTCCTCTTTCAGGAAGGTGGGAACAGGTCTTTCTCTAATGGTCTGTTATATCGTTATACAAGTTAGTACATGTAAAACATTTATTTACTTACTTACTTACTTACTTACTTACTTACTTATTTATTTATTTATTTATTTATTTATTTATTTATTTATTTATTTTTTGAGGTACCAGAGCTGGGGATTGAACCTTGGACCTCATATGTAGGAAGGTGGCGCTCAACCATGGAGCCACATTGGCTCCCCAATGTAAAGCATTTAGAGTACTCCTTAGCACATGGAATGTGTCTGAGATGTTTTAGTTGTTGGTATTATAATCATCACCACAATTTTTAGATTCTGATCTTTCTTTAAAACTACTGTGGACTTTGTCATCCCGAAGACACCATCCCTGCACTAGCTCCTCTAGAAATTGAATGCCCCATGTTATATAGAACACAATACCTTGCACCTCTATGTAAACAACCATGCCTTGAATCTTTTGTTTGTATATTTCTTTTATTTTACACACACATGTGAAATCCACAATGATTTAGTGGATTTCATCAGATGGAAAAGTACAATTAAACAAAATTGAGGACATATAACTTGCTCAAAAATTCTTAGGTAGATCTGTCAGAACACTTACTTCAACCTTACTTGGTGAGATGTGTTTTTCACTCCAGGGAGTGTGACATTCCCAGATGTGGCCATAGAATTCTCTGAGGAGGAGTGGGAATGGACCCTGCATAGAGAGCTATGTACAGGGATGTGATGTTGGAGAACTACAGGAACCTGGTAGTGTCAGGATGTGCCCTTGTGTATCTTTGCATTTTCCTTTGTGAGTCTCTTGAGAGCCCCTGCCTTGCTTGATGGAGTTTCAAATCCCTGTTCTTATGGGAGAGATTGAAACAGATTCAGAAATGAAAAGCTCCATAATGTAGCATTCAGACATTAACATTCTTTTTCTTCCGATGACTGACCCACTTCACACTAGACCAGTGCTGCTTCCAGACTCAAGAACACATAAAACCTTATGACAAACATTTAAAATACCCAGTTCCCTGGTTTTACCCCTGTGCTTTTGAATCAGTGTTTATTAGAAGAGAGCTAGATATCTGCATATTTAAATTTTTCCCTAAGCATTCAGAAGGTTGTTAATAAAAAATTAAAAAAATAAGCACACACACAAAAAAGAAGAGGTTGTAAGTGGACAAAATATTTTTCTAGACCCATCTGTAACGTCCTCTCTTCTCAGCTAAGCAAAGGGCTGAGGTTATTCTAGAAAAACCACAACACATTCCTTTTTTTTTTATTTTTAATAAGCAGGAATCTTTTTTTCTGAGCTGAATATTCTCTCCACTTTGGAGTAAGGCGAAGAGCTGTGGACTGTGGAAAATAAGGTGAAAATAGTGAAAAACCCAGGAAGGTGGAAATGTAACAAGATGTGAACACAGCTAAGAGCTCATATGAGGAGAGCCTCCTTGATATCTCCCAGGCTTGATTCCATCAGCTGCTCAGTTCCCAGTCCACACACATCAGAACCGAGGTGTCCATGGTGCTGACCCCAGGACCCATGCAGGTTCCATTCCCATTTCATGTACTTGGGAGACTACTCCAGAAATGGGAAGACACTGGCTCCTCCTTTGCCTCTGGGGCCCCTGGAAGCTCTCTTTGACCATTCAGGTTCTTTGGCCCATTCTTCAGATCTGCTTCTGCCACATTTCAGGCAGAAGTGTGTGGAACGGGGTAGTGGGGTGGATCATCTGAAATTGTTACTTGGCAGTATTGTAAAGATGGTGGACAGAGCGATCCATTGAACCCCAGCCCTACATGGGACTGTATGTCAGTCTCTCAGGTACTTGGCCTGGGTTTTGTGGGCAGAATCCACTGTCTCCTCAAGATCCCCACAAAATCTGACCCCCTCAATTTAATCCCCATATCTTGTATTTTTCTGTCTATTTAGCCTGAGACTATGGAACAACCTTGACTTCCTGATTTTACCTTCTCCTTGAGGTTGTGTGATTTTCATCCCTGAAACTTGCTTTTGAAATGTGCATTCCTAGAGTGTGAAATTTCATCCTCTTTTCCTGCTGTGATGACCCACCTTTTTAGGAAGGGAACAACTTCTGGCAGACTCCCCCCTGGAGGGGTTTACTGGTCACAGAAACTTCTCAAAGGAGAACACTTTGATTAGTATGTTACAATATCACTCTGCCACATACAGAAGTGTCCCTTGAAGCCACTGGGTAGATTAGTCAGCATATCCCAGTAGGCTGAGATTGAAAAATAGCAGGAGAGGCTGACTAATAAGTGGATGTTTGGGGGTGTCCCAATATCTCTCAAGGGCAGTGTGGTAGTGTTGATCAAATATACTAAAGGTCATCCACTTTGAGCCAGCAATCACAGTGTAGGAATTTGTCCTAGGGAGAACATTGGTAAAGGATTCCAGTAAGAGGATTAAGACCCAACCACGCCCTAACTGAAGTAACTTAATCAACAGTCCCTTAACTGAAGTAACCTAATCAAAAGTTCCCACCCACAATAGGTTCACACCCACAAGAATGGACCAGCTTTAAGAATTTGACTTTTGAGGGTACATTCAACTTCAAATTACCACACGTTTACCCAGGACTCACAACTCATTAGACATAAGAGAAACCATATAAATGCATGTGGCAAGAGCTTTAGTTAAAATTCAAACCTTGGGGGGACGGATGTGGCTCAAATGGTTGGGCGTCCGTCTCCCATATGGAGGGACCCAGGTTAGATCCCCAGGACCTCCCAGTAAAAAAAAAAAAAAAAAATCAAACCTTGCAAGTCATCAAAAAATTCATACTGGAGAGAAACCATACAAATGTATTGAATATGGTAAGGCTTTTAGACATTGCCCTAAACCTAGCATTCACCAAACAATACTTAAAAATGTAATGAATATTACAAAGTTCTTAATTAGTGCTCACTTATCACTAGACAATTTATATCCTGGAGAAAAACCACATAAATGTGAAGAATGTGAAAAGGATTTTATGCAAAGGTCAAGCCTTATGGGACATCAGAGAATTCATACTGCAGAGAAACCTTACAAATGTCACAGATGTGGAAAGGTTTTTACTACCTGCTCTTCCTTGTCGCCACGTATCATGCCCCTAATTGTAAAGCTGCCTTGCATTCTGCTGCCTCCCTACTGGCATGCTAAATGTTTTACTTTTAATATCACATAGCAGGGACCACCTTCCAACATCTAGAGGCCCATGTTTGTCCTCACTTCCTTTGCCTGAGCTCCCATCCCTCTACATGCTACTAAGGCTTAATACACAACAAATAGATTCCCGAGCCCAGGTAGTCTTGGATAACTGCCTAGCCTTAGACTACATCTTGACCAAAAAAAAGGTGCCATAAGAAGCACCTGCTGCATGTATATAATTTGAGGCAGGTCAAAATCAACGTAAAAAAGATAGCTTAAGAGACCAAGGTGTTATCACAACATAATCAAGGTTTTCAATAAATACTTTAGACCCTAAAAAACCTCTGATATTTCCTCCTATCTATCCCATGAAGGGTGGAGGGAAGGGCAACATAAAGATTCCAGCTCTTAGAATATTTGACATTTTAAAAAATAACCAATATCATCAAGTGTCTTATGTTCTGGCTCAATAATGCTATGCCCCTGGAAATACATCTATCAGCCACCCAAAGTGCCATGATTCTTCAAATAAATTATGTCAAGGCATCAAGGGATAGACTGCTGTAGTTATCAATTTTTCTGTGCTGTCTTGGCATTGATCTTACTTTAGCTAAGCCACTTGCCTCAACACTGACCTATGGCTTAGTTAATAAGCAGCTTTCCAGTCCTGGGGCATAAACTCCCCCAGAACCCAGACTCACATCTGTGGCCACCACCCATACCAACCACACCCAGCCCCACCCAGAACCTAAAGCTGGTCCCAAGTGATAACTCACCATTTCCACTGCCCTCAGACCCCTAGTCCCTTTCCCCTTTTGTGCATGTTTGCTTTAAACTAGCCAATTCTAGACTCCTATAGGAAATCTACTAATCTTTACCCATAGACCACAATAAAGGTAGAAGCCCATGGGTCTCTCTTGCTCTGCTCATTGTGCACCTCAAGCCAGGTTGTGCTTTCCATCAAGCCCTGATGATCCACCTCTCTTTCCTTGGGACCTGTAAGAAATTATCTTTTCTCATGAATTATGGTCTTGGTTTCTAATTGTGTTGCATCTGACCTCTACCTGGACCCAAATCTAAAATCCAGTTTAACTAATACGAAACAAAACAGAAGCACTATTTAATTGCAGAACATTTTTATCATCTGAAAATGGACACTGTACCCATTAGAAGTCAGTCACTGGACTCTCCAGCACCTAGCAATCAATAAACTATTTTCTGTTTCTATGGATTTGCCTATTACGGACACTTGAAAAAAAATGCAATCATACATGTGGCCTTTTTGTGTCTTATTTTAGTATGTTTCCAAGGTTCATCCACATTGTAACATGTATAGTACTTCATTCCTTTTTGTCTGAATAATATTCCACTGCATGGATATACCACATTTTGTTTATCCATTCATCAGTTGATGAACACTGGGAGTCTTTTAACTTTGCATAATGGTGCTATGAACATTTGCTTACAAGCATTTTAGGATATATTTTCAATTCTCTTGAGTATATTTGTAGGTGTGCAATTGCTGGGTCATATTGGAACTATCTGCTTACCTTTTTGAGGAACTGCCAAGCTATTTTCCAAAGGAGCTCCACCATTTCACATTTCCACCAGCAGTGTATGAGTTCCAATTTCTCCACATCCTCATCAACACTTCTTAATGTGCATGTTTTTTTTTTCCTCTTGTGCATGTTTTTAAAATTTTATTTTACTACAGACATCCTAATGGATAAGAAGTGATATCTTACTGCAGTTTTGATTATTTCCATTCTCTAGTGACTAGTGATAGTGACTATCTTTTCATATGTTTATCGGCCATTTGTATACCTTTGTAGAGAGGTCAGTTTGAATCCTTTGTACATTTAAAAAATGGGTTGTCTTTTAATCATTGAATTCTAAGTCTTTTTATAATCTGGGTATTATGTCCTTAGCAGATGGTTTGGAAATATTTTCTCTCATGCTGTGGATTGTCTTTTCACTTTCATGATAGTGACCTTTGAAGCAAAAAAAAAAAAAAAGTTTTAAATTTAAATGAAGTGCAATTTATCTAATTTTTCCCCCTTTGGTGCTTGTGTTTTTGGTATCTTAATCCCCAGGGATTATTTGTTGTTGTTGTTAAAAGAAGCATCAACGCACAAAAATATACACAACCAGTTTTTCTAGGTGTTGCCTTTTAAATCCTAAAAAGGTTAAAAAAAAAAAAAAAAAGTACTAACTTCAAGAAGTTCCAGGTTTAAATGTCTCCAGTAGAAACTTACCATACCCTTCACCAACTCAAACACCAATCCTGGCTATTCCTTAATCATTGCAAGTATGTTTCCATCCTGGGAACTTTCTATTTCCTCAGCCCCATTTTCCTTCTTTCCTTGTATCTGCATGGCCCACTCCTTCAATTTCTTTAGGATTCTGCTCAAATATCACCTTATCATAAGGCATTCCCTGAAAACACTGCTTATCATGCCCTGTCAATCTATCACCTTACATGTACACCATCATTGTATTTATCACATATCATATTTTATCACCATATATTATTGGCCTTATTTCCTACTAGATCACCAATGATTAGAACAGTTCCTGACAGATAGCAAGCACTTCCTCCACATGTGTTGTTCCATTAGGTATCCTCACAATTTTTAACAAGTTTAGCTCTTTAGATTTATTTACAGGGTGTTTGAGCTTATCAGGCCTCTATAGGAGAGACCCATTTCTAGTTTTTTCCCACTAAAGCATTTTGTTCAAAAAGTTTGTTTAAAGAGCCACTTTAATCAACAGGAATGTTGCTTCACAGGGCATTAGGAAGATGTTCTTGATTTGGTCTTGGCCATGATTCTGAGTTTTAACTTGCCCTTGCCTCTCAAAGCATTTCTCAGTTTTAAGTTGCACTGTTTGGATACGAGACATGGTTATGTACATAAGCCCTGCTTGTAAACTACCCAATTCATTTAGGAGGTAAGTCTTTATTGTAATATTGTGTTAAATACTGTTCAAAGCAAAATGTCATGTTAGTATTTTTGCTTTTCTAACTTCTAAATTGGTGGATCTCAACCAGTGATGATTTTGCCCTTCAGCAAGCATTTTCAAATATCTGGAGTTATTTTTGATTGCCACAATTGGTGGAGGGTGCTACTGGTGTCTAGTGGGTAGAGGCTAGGGATGCTGTTAAACATCTTATAATGTATTGGGCAGCCTCTGACAAGAAGAAATATCTGGCCCCAAATGTCAATAGGATGGAAAAGATATACCAAGCAAACATCAAGCCAAAGAAAGCAGGAGTGTCTATATTAATATCAGATAAAGTAGACTTCAGGGAAAAGAAAACTTCCAGGGACAAAGAGTGACATTACATAATGATAAAATGGTCAATTCCCCAAGATGACACAGCAATCTTAAATGTGTATAAACTAAGCAACAGAGCTGCACCACATGTTAACCACCACATGTTTGACCAATAAATGGTCAAATTTATTATTTTTTTTGAGGTACCGGGGCCGGGGATTGAACATTTTGAACTGAAAGAAAATTAAAGCTGAACATATCAAAACTTAGGTGATGCAGCTGAAGTAGTTCCAAGAGGCAAAGCTATAACAATAACTGCTTTAATAAAAAGGAAATGTCTCAAATCAATAATCTAAGCTTCCACCTCAATAAACAAGAAAGCAAAATAAGCCCAAAGTAAACAGAAATAACAAAGTTAAATAAAGAACAGATATCAATGAAATTGAAAACAAAATCTGTAGAGAAAATGACACAGTTTGAAAAGATTCATTGAATAGATCAATAATGGAAAACCTCTATAAAGGCTGACAAGGAGAAAGAAAAATACAAATTGCCAACATATAAGGAATGAAACTACAGACACTTCAGATACGAAGGATTCTGTGGTAATGGAAATGTCCTGTATCAATATCAACGTCATGGTTGTGATACTGCACTACAGTTTTGCAAGGTGTCAATATTGGGAGTAACTGGCAAAGGGTATATGGGTTCTCTCTATATTATTTCTCACAACTGCATGTAAATTTACAATTATCTCAAATATATATATATATATTTAATAAAGCTTATTTCTATTAGGGGATGTCTCTCCAGTTTGTTCAACATTTTCAGAAATCTGCTATTCTGGAACTTATATTATTATTGCTCACTGAAGTTTTATAAATCACTTTTCAAGCTACACACACACACAATTGCATGGATTTTATTAGTATTATATTGAATTTATGGATTATATTTGGTAAGAATTTACATCTTTTTTTAATTTTTTATTCTTAGGAGGTACTGGGGATTGAACCTGGGACCTCGTACATGGGAAGCAGGTACTCAACCATTGAGCTACACCAGCTCCCCAGAATTTAAATCTTTATGCTGCACTGTCTTTCCATTTGTTCACAGGATATTAATTCAAGACTATTTTATTGTATTTACTATTTTTGCATTTTTTCCACAAAAATGCTACATCATTTAAGTTTATCAAAGAATATATTTATGATTTTGTGCATTGTGCTCTTTTGCACATTTTCTCACTTTTGTTTTTGTTTTTATCATTGCTTTTAAGATAGTACTGAATTTTCTTTATAAACTGATGGAAGACTGGTGTAACAATATAACTGTAGATTCATTTGGAATTCTCTATTTAGATCACTGGTTCTTCAAACTAGGCTGCATGTAGAAGCATGTAGGGAGCTTTGAGCATTTCCTTTCCTATGTCCCACTCTAGAAGATTTTGATATACACATTCATGGGTGTAGTTTTTTTTTTTTTAGGTACTGGATTGAACCCAGAACCTCATACATGCTCAACCACTGAACTACATCTAATCTAATTGTGGTAGTTTTCTCTTTGCACTTATTTCCCTGAAGGCTATTAACCAGACCTTCACAGTTCTGCTTACAGGAATAAGATAAGCCTCATGCAAAGCCAGATAGAATGGTGTCAGGAGCACCTTATGATCCAGTAAACCTGTAATTTTCCTCACAGACAAAAAAAAAAAAAAAAAAGCTTGAGTAGTCAGCTGAGAAAGGAGTCATGAAGACCTTGCATATAGGCACCTGCACAACAATCTAAACTGTGGTGAATTAGCTTCTGAAACCAAAGACAACTTTGACATGCTTGAGACAATGCAGGACTGAGAAATTGCACATATCGTCCTCACAAGACCCCTGGAAGATCTAACATCATCACTTTTTTTTTTTTTTTTAACTTGTTTTTCTTCTCCCCTACTTCTCTCCTTTGCCTTAAAAACCTTATCCCAAATTCTCACTTTGAACTGGTTTTGGGAAGATTCCCTCAGTTCCTTGCTTATGAACTCTCAATAGATCACCTCCTGAGAGACATGTTTCTCCTTTGTGATGCTGGATCAGGTGGGCTCTTCTATTTGAAATAACCATGCTTACAGTAACAAATTTGGTGAGCCAGCCAGGAGCTGCACTGCTCTGGGACACAGCCCCCAGAGCAGCCCCAATATGTGTCCCATTGACTGTGGGGCTTCCCCAGATCCCTCACCTCCATGCCCAGCAGCTGCCTGGGGGATTTCTCTGGAGGATGGAGGTTCTGCCATGGGTGGACACTGGATGCATTTGTGTGAAGGTGATTTTTTTAAAAAGTTGGGACTTCCCCTGTGCTAGCTAAGTGTGTGAAACTCTTTTGTCCTGATCTGTGCTTACTTTCACTGTCAGTCTGCTCATGCCTAGGAGCTCATAAATGCAGACTTTGTGGGTTTGAGTGCCATTATTCATGATCTCAAATTTGGGGTTAGCCTTTTGATTTTGTAACCACATTTTTGCTTTTGAGTTGGGAAACCTATTGACTTTGAGGAACACCTGTCTTGATGTTCTGTCTTCATGATTTTTGTTGGTGTTGCCTAGCCATGGGAAACTCTCAGATGTGCCATGTCTCCTTTGGGTTGTATATTGAATAATTGGTCTAAATTTGGAGGGGACCCCCTTAAGAAAAAGAAAATAATTTTCTATTGCTATGTTGCCTGGCCACAGTATAAATTGGATTACAGTGAAAAGAAATCTAAAAATGATTCTTTAAATGTCAATACTATCTTTTTTTTTTTTTTTTTTTAAAGATTTTATTTATTTATTCATTTATCCCCCCCTTGCTGCTTGTGCTCTCTGGGTCAGCCAACCACGCCGTGCAGGCGGGCCTGCCCTCACCAGGAGGCCCCGGGAACCGAACCCGGGGCCTCCCATATGGTAAACGGGAGCCCCACTGATTGAGCCACAGCCGCTTCCCAAAATTTTTTTTATTTTTTTTATTTATTCATTCATCCTCCCCTTACTGCTTGTGCTCGCTGGGTCAGCTAACCACACCGTGCGGGCGGGCTTGCCTTCACCAGGAGGCCCCGGGAACCGAACCCGGGGCCTCCCACATGGTAAACGGGAGCCCCACTGATTGAGCCACAGCCGCTTCCCTCTGTCAATACTATCTTGCAGTTGGATTTGTTTTGTAAAAGAAATTACAAATGGAATTAGTTTAACTGCTGAAGCAGAAAAACTTAGCAACATTAATGTTCTCTGTTCTGTTTCCATGTTAATTCTAATTGGATCTGGATAGCCATATTAATAAAATTGGTGCTATTAAAGTTTAGGAACTTTTAAACCGGACAACTCTATAAAAGAAAGAGTGGAGAAAATGCTAGCTGCTTTTGTAAGCCTGTGATTCAATCATGTCTTAGCCCTGATAGCAACCAGCCCCCCTAACTTGCATCCAGAGAGCTGTTTCAGAAATGTGTCCTGTAAATGTTTCAAAATATAGCTTTCTAAAATACTGATAAAATAGTAAACCAAAAATCCCTATGAGCCATCAATGTTATAGTATTGCAGACTACTAGGTATTTGAAATGAAGAGAAGTTATGCTTGAATACAACCAATTTAAGCCATTATTCTGAGAAGTTTAATTTTTATGGTAATTGTATGTTGTAAGAGGTTTGCTTGGAGACAGTTTCCAAAATCATTTTGGTAACTTAAGTATATAAGGTATATAGAATTTTTTATTTATTAAGGAAAAAAGAAAGCAATTTTGCCCTATTAAAATAAGTGGTTATTAAGAAAGAGGAAAATGTGGGATAAAACCTGAATGAATACAGAAAGTGCAGAAGGCTTGTGGAAAAGGAATTTTTGTGGTTAAAGTTGGGTAAGATTTGATGGGTCTACCTATAAAGTTTTAAAAGGCTTAGTATCAAATAGCATACTGATGCAAAACTAAAATTTGATTCTCTGTTAAAATGACAGTTTCTTAAATCATTAGTCTGTTTTAGTGGATGGTTATAGTTTTTCTCCTGAATAATCAGTACACAAAGCAGAAAGTCTGTTTTATCAAAATAGCTTCTTGTATTTTACTTTATTGTGTCCTTGGTTTAAGAAAAACAAGTCTTCTCACTTTTAAAAGAGCACTGCTAAAGTTAATTAGGGCAGAGTTAGAACAAAAGGGTAGGACCCCTTAGCCCACCCCTCAAGGGGATGGGAGACATTCTTAAGGAATTAGAAAGCCCCAAGGACAGCTGGGTGGTAAAGGACAGAAACCTGCAATGAAAGTGTCTGGGAGGAGGGGAGACTTACTACTGAATTAAAATAAAAATAGCCTCCTGAATATTCCTTGCTAAAAACCTGTTAACCAAATAATGCCCAGATGACTTTTTCTAGGTGTGAAATGGAAAACCCAAAAAACAGACCATGTTAAAAGAGAATTATGAATCAAATTAGTGAATTTTATGTTTTTTTGTTGTTGTTTGTGTGCCTATTTGCACCTGTTTGTTCAAATATATATTTATAAATGAGTAATTTTGGAGCCCCAAACTAGAAAAGTCAAGCAGGAGAAAAGGTCATATAGAAATCTGAATATAGAAACTATTGGAAGAAGAAAAAGATTTTCCTAGGCTCCTTGACCTACCCTGCTCCCCAGAGCCTTCTCTTTGAGAGAGCTGTGGGAGAAGGCTAGGTGTGATAAAATAGGGAAATGTAAGTTTAACTTAGAACTCTGTCTACTAGGCTGGGAAATTAAGAATGATAGGGAAAGAGGAAATGTTAAAAAATAAACCTTGTTTTGCACAGTTTGTCCTGTAATTCCCTAATTTAAACCTTTTAACAACCTTGGATGAGAGTAATTAATAATCAAATTGCCAAATTTCAGTAAGTAAAGAAAAAGTCATTGAAAGCTATGGAAGGATTTTTCTAAACTATGATTAAAACAAATTAAATGACAATATATTCCAGAGCCTGGCATTCAGTATGCTTTGGAGGTTGTCCACAATTTTAGAATATTATAAAAAAGAGGTTTTAGCTTCCTGTGGAGGAAGGAATAAAGAACATTTTTTTTTTTTTAAGATTTTATTTATTTATTTTTTATTTTTTTTATTTTTTTTAAAGATTTTATTTTATTTATCCATTTATCCCCCCCCCACTGCTTGTGCTCACTGGGCCAGCCAACCACGCCGTGCGGGCGGGCTCGCCCCCACCAGGAGGCCCCGGGAACCGAACCCCGGGCCTCCCACATGGTAAACGGGAGCTCCACTGATTGAGCCACAGCCGCTTCCCAAGAACATTTCTTGCATAAACTATAATTGTTTCAATTTTATTTGACTTGGGTGTAATCTCCCTTGGTTAATAGGATACTAATAAAATAAATTAGCAATATATTTATTAGATCTTTGAAACAATGAAAATTATAAGTTTGTGTTTAATGATTTCAAATTAAAGAAAATGTAGATCTGTCCTAAAGTGAAATGACTAGTTTTCACAGAACAGAATAAGGGATATAAGACTTAGATGGATAAAGTAAATTTCATTGGTTGCTGACTATAATTTAATAAGCTCATTTAAAGGTGAAGTAGGGAAGAGGCTGTGGCTCAATTATTTGGGTTCCTGTTTACCATATGGGAGGCCCTGGGTTCGATCCCCGGGCCTTCTGGTGAAGGAGCTCCTGTGTGACACGGTGAGCTCAGGGTCCACGAGGCATGGTAAGCTGGTGCAACAAAGGAAGACAAGCAGCAAGGGAGGGGATAAATAATAAATAAATAAATAATTTAAAGGTGAAGTAACTATGTGGTTATGAATGCTTATGGGAAGTTTGTAAAAGCATTTTCTAAACTGAAGTATTTCAATATAAATGGCTAAATAGAAATCTGAATTGATATTGACAATAAGTAAATTCATAACAGACAAACCTGTCAGAGGCCACCTCAATCTGCATATTATAGTGGTGGTAGGGGAAAGATAACCTTGATTCCACTGGGAATCTTAGGTTTTCATAAAATAATTGAAAGTAGTTTTTTACTGTACTGCTGAAGTAAAATACCTGTTGATGAACATAATCATGGTAAAGGTGTAAAAGTAAAAAGTGAAGTACTAAAAATAGTTGTTTATTTGATGTTATAAGTTGAATGAAAAGTGTTTAGAAAGTGTAAAAAATTTAGAGAGATGAATTTCAGTACTGTCAGACTCTTTTGTGCATTTAAACCAGGCCCCCAGTGCTGTGCATAGTGTCTCTCCATTTGAGTTATTGGCTAGATCAGTCACTATGACCCCTGAAACAATAAAAGTATCTGCCACATCTCCTGGCCATGCTCCTGAAATAGATGAAAATATGTTGCTATTTCAGACTCCTGTGGCTTTGTCAGGTGACAATGGTTGGACATTGCCTCCAGACTAGCTGTTTCATAGTGCTGGAGGATGCTATGCACCAGACTGGTGGAACACTAGAGCCTACTTTTCTGTTCTCTCCAGGACCAACGGTGCTGCAATATGCTGGCTGTATGAAATATATACCAAATAGAGCAATAATTTCCAGAGTATTGTGGGTTAAGCCTGAGGAAACACAATTGGCATTATGGCCTACTTCCATTGAGGGACATGTATGGTATTGCAAACCTGGAGCTTAGATGTGTTAACTGCAGCTCAAAGAGAAATTTGTTCATTGATTAGTATTAAGTACTGTACCTGATGAATATGATAATATCTCCTAGCTCTCTTAAGTATTGCCTTTATTTTGCTTGCCATATGCTTGTCTTGTTGTTGCTTAGAGTGTCTTTCTGAGTTTATGTCTAGGGCATCCTCCAAAATAATGAAAATTTTCTTCACCTATGGCCAGCAGGAAGTAACTACAAAAGATGAAAACTTCGCCCATTTTCCTTCTATGAGAAATGCTTACAAACTATTCCTTCTTAAGAATAAGATGAGTATAAACACAGGTACTTGATACCTGGAAAATGTGCTTTTAGAATTTCTTCACTTTTAAACAGCTCTGAATCTTCACAGACATAATCTTAATCTTAGTAGTTTACTCTTTGCACTTAGTTCCCTGAAGGATATTAACCAGACTTTTTTAGTTCTGCTTACAGGAATAAGATAACATCTCAAAGCAAAACCAGACAGAATGGTGTCAGGAGCACCTTATGACCTGGTAAATCTGTAACTGTCCTCAAAGACAAAACATAAGCTTGATATCCTTGAGTAGTGAGCTGTGAAAGGAGTCATGAAGACCTTGCACATAGGCACCCACAAAATATCTAAACTGTGGTGAATTAGCTGCTGAAACCAAGGAAAAACTTGATGTGCTTGAGACAGTGCAGGACTAAGAAATCGCATGTACCCTTCTCACAAGACCCCTGGAAGATCTAACGTCATCACTTTTTAAAAACTTGTTTTTCTTTTCCCCCATCCCTCTCTTTTGCCTATAAAAACCCTAGCTCCCATTCTCATTTATACTAGGTCTTTCTCAATTTTTGAGGAAGTGTACAGTTTTTAAAATCCTGTACTTTTTCTTTTAGATATTTACCAAAAACAAGATTCCCAATAAACCAGAGGTTCATAACCTTCACCCCAGTCTCTTCCTCCTCTACAACCCCACTATTTCTGAAGGTTTGACTATAGACTCATTTCTTCAAGGTGGCTACACAGAATTCTACTCAACAGTCTTTCTACCAGGCTGAGAACATCACTTCATACAGAATACTCTATCCTTAAAAGATTCCCAAAACCCAGTTGGCTTTTATGTGAGATACTATATTTGCCAACTCTTTCTTGAATTATTTTCAAAAACTTCTAACACTCCTTCCTGTGTTTACTTTGCCCACTATAGGTTACTGCTGAGTTTTGCCTGAAAATACTTTTATATATGCTAATCTAAATATTAGTATATTTTAAATGACAGCCTTTCCTTGAAGGATTGGAGAGAAAAACATGTACAATGGCCTTCAATGTTCTGCAACATGTCTTTATTTCCACTCCAGCTTCACCCCAGGCAGAGGAGTGACTGTCACAGACATTAGCATTTTATTAAAGCCCTCTCACAGCTATTTGTGAAATAATTCCAGGGAATTTTCCTATCATCAGATTGGAAGTTACATACTCATAGAAACTTTCCATTATCTTGACATTATTATAGGTTCCACTTTATCATGAATTCATAGACTCTGAACTTATCCATTGGAATAAAAAGGAAATTACACACACATTTTGGTTGCTTTGGCGCCTGCCTTTACATAAAATTACAAATTCTCTGAGGACAGAGAATAGAGACTAATGGTGCATTATTAGTGTTATGAGGAAATTATATTTTATTAGGACAGGAGAACTATGACATTCTAAATAAAGTGGTACCAAAATGCAATTTCAGTAGTTAAATGTGAATCCTACACATGCATTCTCTAGTCTGGTTTTTTGATTAAACTGTTCTCTATAAAAATCTGCTCTCTTCATTTCCCAAAAATCAGTCTAATGTTGATTAGTTTGTGATATACAACAGGTTGTTTTCTCTCAAAGGAGATAGTCCAGTCCCAAGTAACCAATCTTTTTACTCCCAAAGAAACTTTCAGACTGTCAAGTGTCCTGGCATGCTTTTCCTGTTTCATGGTCAGTTAGAAGAGTAATGCTTTCCTAAAATGAACAGTGGCCCTCTGTCATACCAACAAATCTGAAAAGGGGCCCTGATTACATAAATGATGATGTAAATCATAGTTTTATGCCTGTTCTCAGCCACTTCCCATGCTAATTTAAATGATTTGTATTTTAAAATTTATGGTCCTTATTTTTTTCCAGGTTACATGAATATGAACGAACCCCTAATAAAGTAGGCCCTTGCTTACTGATCCCTTCCTAGAGACCATGACGGTGACATGTGAAAAGCATGTAATAAAGGTATGACATCAACAGATTTCAAACTTCAGGTTGAAAGTCATTGATAGTAATAGCATTTTAAAGAAATCTCAAATAACTGAAAAATATTTTGTAACTTTAAGACCTTTTCACAGATGTCCTTGCTCACTTGACATGCATCATCTAAATTATTTGCACCTCTGTCTGTAGAATTAACATCTGAGGTTGACTAGTCTTCAAAAATGATGTCACAGTTTCCCTCAACTGAATTCTCTGTTGTGTAGTCCATTGTGAGAATTGATTAGACAATTAACTACTTCTATTACATTGGAAAGATTTCTTTCCAGTATGAAGTTTTTGGTGAATCCTGAGGTCTGACCATTGCTTAAAAACCTTGCCACATTCAACACATTTCTATGGTTTCTTTCCTGTATGAATTTCCTCATGATTCCAAAAGTGTGACTATTTGATAAAAGCTTATCACATTCATTACAGTTATAAGGTTTCTAATAGAAACTCTGTAGTGTTCCACACAGCTTGGATTTTGGATAAAAGCCTTACCGCACACTTTACAATTATGTGGTTTCTCTCAAAGTTATACATTCTAATATCTTGTAAGAAGTGAGTCTTGGTTAAAGGCTAGTTTTACATGGTCTCTAAGTATTCTGTGAAGTCAAGTAAGACTTAAACACACATTAGAGGTTTTGCCACACTCAGATTATTTGTAATGTTTCTCTTCACTATTAATTATCTGATGATCCCCAAGGACTGAGCTTTGGATAAAAGCACTGCCACATACATTAGTTTTATAACATTTCTTTTTGGTATGTATTTTCTGATGTCTAGTAAGGTTTGCAAATTGGGTAAAAGCTTTGCCACATTCATTACATTTGTAAGGTTTCTCTCCAGTATGGATTTTTTTATGTTGAGTAAGGTTTGACCGCTCAGTAAAGGCTTTGCCACACTCATTACATTTGTGAGATTTCTCTCCGGTATGAATTCTTTCATGACCCCAAAGGTGTGACCGTTTGCTAAAAGCCTTACCACACTCGTTACATTTGTAAGGTTTTTCTCCAGTATGAATCCTCTGGTGTTCGATGAGGCTTGAATTTTGGATAAAAGCCTTGCCACACACATTACATTTATGCGGTTTCTCTCCAGGGTGTATATTCTGATGTTTAGTGAGGTGTGACCACTGATTAAAAGCTTTGCCACATTCATTACATTGGTAAGGTTTCTCTCCAGTATGGATTCTCTTATGCTGAGTAAGGCTTGAACGTTCAGTAAAAGCTTTGCCACACTTGTTACACTTGTAAGGTTTTTCTCCAGTATGAATTCTCTCATGAGCCCTAAGATGCGAACATTTGCTAAAAGCCTTACCACATTCATTACATTTGTAAGGTTTCTCTCCAGTATGCATTCTCTGATGACTTGCAAGGTTTGCATTTTGACTACAGGCCTTGCCACATATATTACATTTATATGGTTTCTCTCCAGTATGGACCCTCTGATGTCTAGTGAGGTTTGAGCACTGCTTAAAGGCTTTGCCACACTCATTACATTTGAAAGGTCTCTGTCCAGAATGAATTCTCTGATGATTAGTGAGGTTTGACCTTTTGCTAAAAACCTTTCCACAGTCATTACACTGGTATGTTTTTTCTCTAATGTGTGTTCTTCTGTATTGTGTAGATAATGAAGGGTATATAACAATCTTCCCATATTTATTATAAGTATTGGTTTTGTCATTATGGGGAATTCTTTGAAGTTGTGAAACTGAGGAACCATTATTGGCCGACTTCTCAACTTGATTACATTCATACATTTTCTCCTCAGTTTGAAATCTCTGCAATTCAACCAGATGTGACTGAAAGCTTAACCCAATCCTGTTTTCAAAACATTTCATATACTTGTTTCCTCCATAGTCTGTGTTACTTTTGAGTTTTAACAAGTTCCTTATAAATGGCTCCTCATGTTTGTAATATGGATAGGCAATTTTTCTTATGGAAACACTCTGATTTAGAGGAAAACTATCCCAGGATTTTTTATGTGACTGTTCCTTCCTACCAGTGAGATTTCTGGTATGAGTTGCAGTCATTTCTTTGCAATGTCTTTCATTATATCCCCACTGATGCTCAAACTCATATATATTTTCCTGGATTTCCCTAAAGTCAAAATTCTCAATGCCATGGCTTTCATGGCTTCCCAACATCACTGTCTGGAATAATTCTCCTTCATTAATGTCCTCTTTTGGTGATAATTCCTTGACCATACATCTAGCAGAAATATCTGAAAGATATAAAGAACCAGAGGCTTCCTATTAACTAGAGTTGGAAGATGAATATCTTATACAGCAATATATAATATGACACCAAAAGTAATATTTATACTGAACAGAGTTATGAAACTTCTCAACCATCATCTTCAAATATGTAGGAGCACAACAGGAATAAGTCTTCAGTAAAGAAACTCAAATTATTTTAAGGAAAGCCTAGGTTCAAACATCCATCAGCAAACTACTCACACTACGTAAATGCACATAAGCCCTATAAGAAGGAGTATTTTTTCATAACTGGTGTAGCTGTATGGCTGTCTTAAGAAAAACAAATATTATATTAATACAAAATTACTGCATAATACTATACACAAATAAATGCTAAAGCACACAGCACTGTAGGCATTTTGTAACATTAAAAATTGGTGTATATGGGTCGGATGTGGCTCAACTGGTTGGGCGTCCGTCTCCCATATGGAGGGACCCGGGTTTGATCCCTGGGACCTCCCGGTAAAAAACAACAAAAAACAAAACAAAACAAAAAAAATTGGTGTATGGCAGTTATGTCCAAAACAGATACTGAAAAACCATTATCTGTAAATCATAATAAAAATAAAATGCTTCATTTTTGATAAATCTAGCAGATAACAATAGTTACATGTTATTATATATAGACTGTAGAATTCTAAAGAATTCTCCCTTAAGAACCAAAGAAAGGACTTATATCCCAGAAGCACAAAGTAGGAGAATGGGAAAATACGTTGAGAAGCCCTGACTTTTAAATTGCAGATTCAAGTAAATATACAATATTATAACGATTAAAAATTGGGGAAGGCAGGCTGAAATCACAATTATGATTCCATGCGTGCCACTATGTAATAGCCAATAAATACAGCAAATCCCTAACTGTGGCATGTTCTTTAATAATAATTCAGCTCTGTAATCACAATATATGTAATAAATAGTGTATGCTTTGACATATACTATGCAAGACAACATTGATATATAACATATGACAAAACAAAAACATGTGAGATATAATGCAGGCAAAGGTCAATCTCATAATAAATATGAAAGTTGACATATCATTTAAAAAAGGTAATTCTTTAGTCCTTACTGTAAGGCCAGGCAAGAATCTAAACCCTCTACAGTGTTAACTTGTTTAAACATTCTTGAGGTCAATTATCACAATTTTACAGATAAAAACAACAGGTCCATGAGGTTTTTTGTATTTATCCTTAATACACACAGACAGCCAGGATTTAAACCTGGGCCTGTAGGCAAAAAAAATGACATGTTTGTAAACAGACTACAATAGGTCATAAAAAGTCCCAGGAGGGGGACGGATGTGGCTCAAATGGTTGGGTGTCTGTCTCCCATATGGAGGGACCTGGGTTCAATCCCTGGGACCTCCCGGTAAAAAAAAAAAAAAAAAGTCCCAGGATCTTAGGAAGAAACTCCTCAAGGGAGATATAGGACCTGAGGTATGTCACTAATTGTGTGACTTTAGAAATTCTGTGGAAAACACAAGTGTTATAAGCAACAGTGATGAGGAAATACATGGAGTGCAAGAAATTGGCTATGTTTCCTATAAAATACAATAAGATACTTAAATAATATCTTAATATACTAAAATGTAAATGATGAATCTAGATGGGGGAATAATTCTTAGAAAAAGCATCCTACTAAAAAATTAAAAGTAAGTATAATTAAAATAAAATCCCAAGTTAGGTTCAGAAGGCTCAACATATACTATAGAAAACACAATGTATTTTATATAACAGATTATAGCAAATCAACTTGATATTTCTGGGACTTATACTTAATAAAAAGATATGTTCTCAAGATATCCAGAATTTCCAATTTTAAAAACATACAGAAGATTTATTGTTAAAAGTGTACTTTCACTGTAGGTACTAAGTCACATGAATCAGTAGTAGATGGAATAATCAAGACTATCTTTTCAAAAATTTTGGAGGTTGTATAGGCTTTAGGGAAACTGCTGCTGAGCCATAATCCTAAACACTAAAGAAAGAAATCTTATAAAATATATAAGAGATCCAATACTTGATCCAACAACCCTGCAAATGACAGATATAAAACAAACACTAAGAGTATCATCAAAATACATAACTCATGATTAAATGAATAAAAAATGAGTTCATTTTTAATAGTTGGAAATGTGCATGATGAAAACAGCAGTGGCTAAAAACAACACAAATTAGAGTAGAGCTAGAAAATGTAGGCATCATTCAATTTCAAAAGCTCTCTCAATATGATACACCCAAATCATATTTGCTAAAGAATGACCTGTGGCACACACATGGATGAACAATAGTTTGATCAACAAACAGTCTCATAGATATGAGGTTGTGAACTTGGGCAATGTTGTGTCTAGGACAAATTCCTACACTGTGATTGTTGGCTCAAATGGAATGGTCATTAGTATATTTGATCAACACTGCCACGCTGCCTTTGAGAGATATTGCGATTTTCCATAAACCCCAGAAGGACAGCTAGAGCCACTTCTCGGTCAGGCTCTTGCAATATTTTCATTCTCAGCATCCTGGGATATGCTGACCACTCTAGTCTACTCAGTGGCTTCAAGGGGGGTACTTTTGCATGCAGCAGAATAATATTATAACATATGAAAGTGTTCTTCAAGAATTTTCTGGAAACCAGTAAACCACGTCTGTGGGAGAGTACACCAGAATTTGGATGGGTTATCATAGAAGAAAAAGATGATGAAATTTCAGACTCAAAGAATGTGAATTTCACAAACAAGTTTCAAAGACAAAATCATGCATGGGAGAGTAAGAAATCTGTAAGAGCCAGGGTTTTTCTATGTTCCCAGGCTATGTAGAGAGCTGGAAAAGGAAGAAAAATACAGGATATAAGAATGAAATAAGGGGGTCATATTTTATGAGGTCTTTGGGAAGAAGCTGTGTGCTCTGCCACAGACCCTAGGCAGCGCACCTAAAAGACTGAGATATGCTACTCATGTAGGAATGGAATTCAAATAATCTGTCCACTGTCTTCACAATATTTTTGAAAATAATTTCTGACTATCTAACCCAATCACCAAATATAAACACTCCTGAGGTATAGCAAAAGCAAAACTCAAGAAATGGCAGAAGGACGTGAATAGGCAAAGAGAGCTAGAGACAGCCTCATGCTGTTCCAGCGGGTTCCAGATACAAAGGAAGAGGAGCCAGTGTCTCCCCACATCCTGAGTAGGTCTCCCCAGTGCATGAAATGAGAATGAATCTGGACAGCTCTTGGGGTCAGGACTACGGAGGCCTCAGCTCTGATCTGTATGGACTGAGATGTGAACAATGGACGGACTCAAATACAGAAGGAGAACCAAGGGGGAAATAGGACCCCTTTCAAGCAGCCCTCTCTGTACCTCTCAAGTCGAGGCACCAAAGAGGTATCAGGCACCATATAAGAGTTTCAAAGATTTTGTCATTGTGTCTGCTTGAGCTGGAACATCACTGGAGAATGGGAGGATACCTTTAGCAGGTCTGAAGAATAAAGGGATAAGTGCATGCAAGCTCCTAAGAAAAAAACTTCTCCCTGACCTCTCCTGTTGGGGAGTTTCCAGAAAAAAATTTAACGCAATAGCTTCCTCTGCTCTTTATCTGTATTCATTATCTTGATACATTTCCACCTACCTGGGATTTTTGCTATTTTCACGTTGCTCTCCAGAGGCAAGTGCTCATTCCTTGCTCTAACATGGAGCAAATATTCAGCTTAAATTGAGAGATTCCCATTTATGAGAAAATAGGAACACTATATGCTATGGTTTTACCAGGATACAATATCAGCACTTTATTCAGCTGAGAAGAAAAAAAAGTACAGATGCGCCAATAAAAATATTTTACAAATTTGGTCACTGATTGCCTCCTTCTGAATGCTCAGAGAGTATCTTAAATATGCAGATATCTAGCTCTCTTCCAAGGACTACTGACTCAAAAGAACAAGGATAAACCAGGTGTAGCAGTTTGATGTAATTATGAATTCCAAAAATACATATTGGATTATGCTTGCAAACTGGTCTGTTAATCTGGGCATAAAGAGGTTACGATTAGGACGTTAACTGGACCGCATCTGTAGGACGCTGAGCCCCGCCCCTTGGTGGGTGTGGTCTCAAGTATAAAAGACATTGCAAAGGACAGGGTTGGAGCAGTTCTGATGCTGGAGTTTTGATGCTGGAGCCCAGGGAGGCAAGCAGATGGAGGAGCTTGATCGTGAGGAAAGAAAGAAGGCCCCGGGAAGAGACAAGCCATTCACCTGACAGTTTCACAGCTGGCCTTGTGGAGAGAAGCAAAGCCTAGAGAGCCTCATAGTCTACAACTGACCTTGTGAAGGAAACAAATGAGCTAAGCCCGGAGAGAAACGGAGCCCAGGGAAGAGAGGAACCCAAGAAGCCCGAACCCTGGCAAACGTCGGCAGCTGTCTTGCTCCAACACGTGACAACAGACTTTGGTGAGGGAAGAAACTTATGCTTTATGGCCTGGTAACTATGGATTTCTACCCCAAATAAATACCCTTTATAAAGACCAACTGATTTCTGGTATTTTGCATCAGCACCCCTTTTGGCTAACTAATATACCAGGGAATCAAACATTTTAGAAGTTTGTCTAAAGTTTTGTGCATTCTCAAGTTCTGGAACCAGGAATAATCATGCATGAAATGTGCAAATCATCTGAAGAAAGAGAAAGTTAAAGCCCACACACAGCACTACAAAGCCATTTCATTTCTGAATTAACACAGGTTCAATGAACAGGGATTTGAAACTCAGTCAAAAAGGGCAGAGTCATCCCAAGAGACAATGCAAAGTTATACAAAAGTATCTATGTCCTCACCCAAGGAGACCAGGTTCCTGTAGTTCTCCAACATCACGTCCCTGTACAAAGCCCTCTGCTCAGGATCTAGGTATTCCCACTCCTCCTGAGAGAATTCTATGGCCACATCCTGGAATGTCAAGACTTCCTAAAATGAAAAACATATTTTACCAAATCGACATGGGGTGTGTTCTTATTTCCATACAAAATAAAAGATGAGGTATATAAAGATTGATTTGGTTGAATTATTTTGCTCAAAGTAAGAAAATTTGAGCAAACTGTATATGCCTATTTTTGTCAATTGATGTGAGATTCACACAACATACAATGAACCAATTTAAAGTGTACAATTCAGTGGCATTTATGATGTACAATTATTATCTAGTTACAAAACATTTCCCTCACCCCCAAAGAAAATCCCATACCCAATAAGTGGTCACTCTCCACTATGCTCTCGCCCCAGGCCCTGGCAACTATAAATCCTGTTTCTATGGATTTATCTGTTCTGGATATTTCACATAAATGGAATCATACAAAATGTGACCTTTTGTGTCTGTCTTCTTTCACTTAGTATGTTTTTTAGGTTAATCTGTGTTGTAGCATGTATCAGCACTTCATTCCTTTTTTATAGCTGAATATTCCATCACTGTAACCCAGTGATGGCCATCAGGTTGTTTCTACATTTGTCTATTGTGAATAGTGCTGCCATGAACATTCATATATAAGTATTTGTTTGAATGCTGGTTTTAAACTTGTGTGGGTATATACCTGGGAGTGGAACTGCTGGCTCATTGGAAATTCTACATTTATTTTTTGAGGAATTGCTGTTGTCAACAAGTAAAACATCTTCCAGTATTGTATGATGATTCCAATTTCTCCACATATTCATCAATATATATTTTTTATTATAGCCATTCCAGTGGGTGTGAAGAGAGATCTAATTTTGGTTTTGGTTTTGCATTTCCTTAATGACTAATGTCACTGAGCATATTTTTCATGGCTATTTGTATATCTTCTAAGTAGAAGTGTCTGAATTGAGGGTGTTCTTTATGTATTCTGGATGTTACACCCTTATCAGATTTATGATTTACAAATATTTTTGACCATTTGGTGGTTGTGTTCTCATTTTTGTGATAGCGTCCTCTGATGTACAAAGTTTTGATTTTGATAAAGTCCAATTTATTGAGGCTTTTGGTGTCATATCCAAGAATCTACTGCCAAATTCAAGGTCATGAAGATTTACCCTTATGTTTTCTTCTAATAGTGTTATAATTATAGTTCTTACACTTAGGTCTTTGACCCATTTTGAGTTAGTTTTTTTATATGAGGTGAGTTCAGGCTCCACTTTCATTTTCTTACATGTGGATATCCATTAGTATCAGCACTATTTGTTGAAGAGACTGTCCTTTCCCTCACTGAATGGTCTTTCCACCCTTATAAATACTTAATTTACCATAGATTTATGGGCTTACCTCTAGTTTCAATTCTATTCCCTTGGTCTATATGTCTGTCCTTATGCCTGTACCACACAGTTTTGATTACAGTGGTTTTGTAGTGTATCTTGAGATCTGAGTCCTCCAACTTTGTTCTTGTTTATCAAGATTGTTTTGCCTATTTGGGGTCTTTTGCAAATCAATATGAATTTTAAGATTGGCTTTTTCATTTCTGCAAAAAAGGCCACTGGGATTTTGATAGGGATTGCATTGAATTTATAAATCCCTTTGTAGAGTACTGACATCTTAACAATATTAAAACTTCAATCCTTGAACACGGAATGTCTTTCAATTTACTTAGGTCTTCTTTCATTTCTTTCAGCCAAGTTTTGTAGTTTTCAGTATATGTCTTCTACTTCCTTGGTTAAATTTATCCCTAAGTGTTTTATTCTTTTTGGTGCTGTTTAAATGGAATTGTTTCCTCTCCTCTTCATTTCCTTTTGGGTTTGTTCTTTGCTCATGTACAGAAATATAACTGAGTTCTGAATGTGTTTTAATCTTGTATATTGCAACTTTGCTGAATTTGTTTATTAGCTCTAATAGTTTCTTTTTAAGGATTCTTTATGCATTGCTTTATATAAGACCATGAAACCCATGGACACAGATAGTTTTACTTCTTTTCCAATTTTAATTCCTTTTATTCCTCCTTGTCTAATTGTTCTGGCTAGAACTTTCAGTTAAATGTTGAACAGTAGTGTCATTACTGGGCATCTATGTTTTGTTCCTGATCTTAGGAGAAAAGTTTTCTGTCCTTCACCAATCACTATGATGTTAGCTGTGGGTTTTTCATGAAAGCCCTTTCTCAAGTTGAAGAAGATCCCTGCTATTTCTGGTTTGCTGAGTGTTTTTTTGTTTGTTTGTTTGTTTTTGTTTTTTATCATGAGGGGTGTTGCAGTTTGCCAAATGCTTTTTGATGATTTTTTTTTTCTTTCCATCATTCTTTTAATGTGGTATATTTAATAACTGATTTTTATATACTGAAACACCTGTCTTAGTTTATCAGGCTGCTATGAAAAATACCACCCAATGGGTTGGCTTAAACAGCAGGAATTTATTGACACACGGTTTAGTCTAAAATCAAGATATAGGCAAGGCTTGCTTTCTCCCAGAGTCTTGTATTCCAGTGCTGGCTTCCAGTGATCCTTGGGGTTTCTTGGCCTATATCCCTACCTCTTGTCACACAGCAATGTCCTTTCCTTTCTCTTGTGGGTTCTGTTGACTTCCAGCTTCTGTTCCTCCCACTGGCTTTCTCTTTCACACTGGCTTCTAGTTTCTTTCTCTTTATAAGGCCTCCAGTAATTTTGACTAAGGTCCAACCTCATTCACTTGGGCAACACCTTAATTAAAATTAACATTTTCAAGAGACCCTATTTACAATGTGTTCATACGCATAGGAATGTAGAGTAACATTAAGATCAAGTCTAAATTATGGGACATAATTCAATCTACCATACCATAGTTATATTCCTGGGATAAATCCCACTTGGTCATGGTGTTTTCAAAGCTGTACTTTTCATTACGTGTGATCTCTAAAGCCTCTATTCCTTTCATTTATGATTAAGTTGTGGTTTGACAGATTTCCTTAAATGCCTAGAGACATTAAAAAAAAAAAAAAGGAAAAAGAGGAAAAAACACTCTCCTGGTCTTAGCAGTTTGGCTCTTTGTTGGGACACTCCTTCAACACCTAGCATTTCATTTACTACTCTGCCTTAGCCTTCACTTCCTTCTTATGGTGAGCCTAAAGATAGCCTAAAGGTGAAAGTTCAGGGTCTTCTCAGATTTATTTTAGTATGGTCCCTGCCATGGGCATGTGCATGGCTTTCTAGATTTCCTATTTTATGCAGGGCATTTTCAAATATTGGGAATGTAGAACAATAATTTTGGAAATAGATGAGGATTGTGATTAATAATATAAATACAGGAATGTTCTACTACAGGGTGTTAAGAATGTGGTGATACATGGGAAAATATAAATAATGTAATTTATGAGTATAGTTAACAACATTGTAATATTTCTGTAGCAAAAGCAAAGTTGATGCTATATTAATTCTAAGGTGAAAAAAGAACATGGGGTTTGGTTTTGTGAGATGTGTATACAATTAAGCTTTTTTTCATTAATAAAGAGAACTTGACTATTTCATTTAACTAATCTGTATTCATCTATGTATCTTTCTGAACACTAGAGGAACAACTGAGTTAGCAGTTGGAATTAGACAAGATAAAAGTGCCTGAAAAAGAACTTTTTAGGAGTAATGTTTTCATAACTTGTTGAGCTGCCTTTTTCTATTCTTTTATTTTTGTGAATTTGAAATAAAATTGTTAATTAAAAAAAAAAAAAAAAAAGACCTCTCCTGAGTTGATGAAGTTGGTGGTTGGTGGGGCAAAGGCAAGTTAAAATGCTATAAAGCATATTGTGCTTAAATCAGCTTTTCCTTGATTCAGCATTACATTTGTTTGGTTGCTGTCTTTTAAAATTTTCAACAAAGTTGATTCTGATTGTTTTTGTTTTGTTGTTGTGGTCGTTGTTTACATAGAGGGGCAAGTTCCTGGAGTTCCCTACTCTTCCATTTTGCTGACATCCTCCCTAATTTTATTATACTTTTCCATCAGAGGCTATGAAATTCCTCTAATAACACTAATAAACGCTAAAATGCTAATGACACTAAAAAACCACTAAAATAATGATTCAAGATCAAATTATTTATTAATGTATTAAATTAATTAAAAGATTAAAATAGAAAAAAAAAGATTTATCACAGCAGTTGATCCTTGAGGAAATATTGGATAATTAAAACTCATGTCAAATAGGAAATTAACAGTGAAGGTCAGGGGAGACAGAGAGGCAGACCAGGGCTCCTGCAAGTCACCACTTACAGTATACTTGACCCACGACAGGAGAAGAGGAAAAAAGAAGAAAAATAAGAGCCAAATCGGTGGTACTATTATTCACAGATGATGTTATTACAACCTAGAAAAAGCAGGAGAACATTTTTGACTGTAAAAACTAATAACATATTATAAATAATTCCTGTTCTTCAGTACCAGCAATTTAAAAATAATACATGGGAGTGGATGTGGCTCAAGTGGTTGAGTGCCTGCCTCCCACATGGGAAGTCTTAGGTTCGGTTCCCAGTGCCTCCTGAGAAACAAAAACAACAAGCAAAAAAAACAAAAAAAAAAAAACAACTCAGGGGAGCCAATGTGGCTCAGTGCTGGCTTCCCATAGACAAGGTCCTGGGTTCAATTCCCAGTCTCCAGCACCTTAAAACAAACAAACAAACAAACAACAACAAAAAACCAATACAGGGGAGCAAATGTGGGTCAAGTAGTTGAGCATCTGTTTCCCACAATGGAGGTCCTGGGTTCGGTTTCCAGTGCCTCCTAACAACAAAAAAACAAACAACAAGCAAACAAACTAAAAAAACCAACTCAGAGGAGCCGATATGGCTCGGTGGTTGAGCACCAGCTTCCCACATATGAGGTCCTAAATTCAATCCCCGGCCCTGGTACCTAAAAACAAACAAGCAAAAAACCCAATTCAAACAAAATGAGAAACAGCCTGCAATTCCATTAGGAAATATATTATGTTATTTATTTAGAAGACATTTCTAGAACAATTTGAAAAAAATTATAAAACTTTACTGAAGGACATAGCAAAGACATGGTCAGAGGCTGACAAACACAAATTTTATTGGGAAGTGTGGTAACATAAAGATCTCAGTAACTACAGAAATTCAGAACAATCTAAATGCAAAAGAAACATGGACTTTTAAACAAAAGTTTATGCTGTGTCAAGGAGAGTGAATATAATTTTGCAAAAAATAAAGATAATGGAGAGGCTTGTCAAACTACACAGGAACCTTTTACTATATATATAAAAACTGAAACTTTAAAATGACTGAACTATAATAGCTGATACAAAACACACAAAAAACCCAAATTAAGGACAGATGAACATAATTTTAAACAATAACCATTAGTAGTAAAGTGAACATACTATTTTGTAGTCATGTAATAGGTAAGGTCTTCCAAAGCAGGATGAAAGAGCAGACAGCATGAGGCTTCACTGTGATGTATGGTGAAAGATTTGGCTTGCCTGTGTCCCTGGATCCTGGGAGATATCCTCTAAATCCTTAATATTTCCCAAGTGATAGGAGAGTCTTTGTTATTCATGGTGTTCCCCCAATTCCCCACCATACCTGATTATTTATGCTAAGGAGATGGTCCAGGGTAGGGTTCAGGATAGTTCAGAGGAGATGGTACAGGGCAAAATTGTATTCTTAGGGTGGAAGTTTCACATGCCCCAAAAGAAAGACCAACCAAGTGATTACAGAGTAAGGATTTTGAGCCAGGTGATATCAGTCTGACCTCTGAGGAGGGGAGGGGGCAGGGCTGGACACTGATGTCACCCATGCAGCCAATGAGTCAATCAATCATGCCTATGTAATAAAACTCCAATAAAAACCCTGGACATTGAAGCTCAGGTGAGCTCTCCTGGTTGGTAATACATATCAATATGCCCATAGGGTGATGCATCCAGACTTCACAGGGAAAGGACACAGGAAGCTTCGCATTTGAGACCCACTGGGCCTCACCCCATATTTCTCTTCGTTTGGCTGGTTCTTATTTGTATCTTTTTTGCTACAATAAAACTGTAATCTTATGTACAGTGCTTTTCTGAGTTCTGTGGGTTGTTCTAGTGAATTATTAAATGTGAGAGGACAGTGGGATATTCCTAGATTTGCAGGCAGTTGGTACAAAGTGGGAATCCCTGCATTTATGGCTGGCGCCTGAAGTGAGAGCGATCTTGTGCAAGACAGTGCCCTTAACCTGGGAAGTCTGCACTAAATCTGGGTAGCTAGTGTCAGAATGGCATTGCACATGCTAAAAAATGTCTAACCTAAATTAGACCCTAGGGCTTATGTAAAGAATTAAACTATAGAATACAAAACAGCTCCTAAAAATACATTAAAAGAAAATTGAGCAAAGTATGAATTCCATTTTATAGGAACAAGTATACAAGATAATGAAAAATTACTGAGACTTACAAGTAGTTGGAAAGTGGAAATATACATAAAGGGTTGCCCTTATTTCCAGATTTTCCAAACATAAAAAAGAACACAAAAAGGAACCTATTTCTATGCTTGCTAACATGAAGACTACTCCAAAACAGATGGCAAGTAAATTTTAAAAATTTGCAGACTAAAATAATATCACAACAAAACATTCATGGAAGAATTTTTTCTACATCACATAACAATGTGTAAATGCATTTTTACAAGACTTGCACAGGATAGAACTAACGAGAGTGGTTCCTGACGAAGATGGTGTTGATGAAGGCCGTGACAGGGGAGGTGATGTTTAACTTCTTATTATTCTTAGTTTCTAAGTAGCATCATTTTTTTGGAGTTTTACAATAAACATGCACACTGCGTGGTGTTTAAAATAAAAGAAATATAATATTTAACAACAATTGGTGGAATCAGAATTTGGCTCCATCCTTTCTGATGACAAAGAAAGTTGTGCCCCAACATCTTGACTAAATTATGACCACTTTTACCTAAACAGCTGCTGCAGGAGACTCTGAATCAACACCTTGGTCTCTATGGGATGGATATGCTGTGAGTGATTTGAAGAACCTCTTAAAGCTAAATATTTAGGCTGATTCCATACTTTAAAACTGATTATGGAACAAAGCACTCTCTACCCTGATGTCTGTTTCTGAACTTTCCATTTTATTCCATATCATTAATATTTTGAAGCCAGAAACACACTGATTTACTTGTTTACCTTTGAATGCACTACAAATCAAAAACAGCTGTTTTTCCCTTATCAGTCTTCTTTTTCCAGAGTTTCCCAGGTTTTTGTGCACATTAATACATCACTTTTATGTGCAGTTTCCTTAATGCTCTACACAGAATAGAAAGGGCATCCATATGTACTTCCTTAAACAATCCCTGCTACCAATCTTCCTGCCAACACAGGGCCCATTCCCCATCTCCAATCCATGCCGGGGTGTGAAATTCTTCCCATGATGATCTCCTCCCCCTCCCCAATGAACTTCACTGGTCCACAGTGAGATGGAACCTGTGTGGAGAGGAAGGCGGCTGAGGGAAGGCTCTAGGTGAGTGTAAGCTAACATGATTGGCATGATACTTCAGAGTCAGAGAAGATTAGCAAATCCAATAATCGACATTTCAGGAAGGAGATACAGAACAATCAACTGAGAATATGACTTTTACCTGGGAAAGAGCCATTACTTCTTCCTCTTTCCTCTTCCTCTGGGCTTCTTTCTCAGGCAAGATCACTCTGCATGTCAAAAATATACTGCTTAATGCTTAGAATCAACATATTCCCTTAGCACATACATAGAACTTCAACATGGGGAAAAGACAGCCCATTGTTGCCCACTACAACTGGAGGAATTTGTGGGACAAATTCCTACAAAGAGCTCACCAACTAAGTTTTCTGACCCCTTTTTTTCAAACACACCCCCCCCCTCCTAGTGGAGCATACACTCTGCTGCAGTAAGATTTGGCTAGACTGAGTCTAATGCCTTTAAGTTATAGACCTAGCCTTGATACCAAACCCTACACGGAGAAGAGTCTCCAGGATCTCCCCCTACATCAGGGACTGGACTTAACTCTCAGAAATGAATGACCCAGACCCTTGGTGTTCCATGACAGACACAGATTATAATTACCTAGGGCACTATAACTGCTATTGAGGCTGGGCTCCACCCTTACTATTTGAAGGGAAATTTGGGACACAAACAATGTATTTGCAAAATGCCTCAGCAATCCAACATGAAACCAGTGTTAAGCACCACTCATAGGCAAACATGGTATATCTTCCACGTTGTAGCTCTGCTCTCCACTAAAGCCCTGTTGTCAACAATATCCAGCCAGGGGAAGGAAAAGGAGCAGAGAGAAACATGAAGAGCAGGTGTTGTATGCCAGAGGTTGGGGTGAGGGTGTAGCTGTAATGTTAAATGGGGGGGATCAAAGAAGGCTTCATTGAGAAGGTGATATCTGAACCTGAGTAAGGGAAGATGGTTGCCACCTGCATCTGAGGATCTAAAGTCCAGAGAGAGGACCTACCAATATGAAGGGCCTACCCATGTGAAGGCCTGTGATGGTGCTGTCCCTAGTTACAGGAAAGGAAGAGGCTGTGGGGCTGGAATAGAATGAACAAGGAGGAGAAAATTGGATGAGGTCAGAGCAGTACTAGTGCAAGCTGATCAAGAAGACATGGTATTCAAACACTTAACCATGTATTCCTCATCCATTTTAAGTTAATGTTTTATTTTTTTCTTTCATAAATAATGTAATAAATATACTGTACATTTTAAAAATCATGCTGAAATGTTCCCCTAAGCACCAGGTAGTTTGGGATCACACTTACCTGAAATGTGCAGGACTGCAATGAGAACTCTTGGGGGGGGGTTCACTTTTACACATATTAAGGTACCGATGACAGATGACCCAACTGAATATATGAGTCTGGAATTCAGTGGAGAGTTGTGAAATTGGGAGACATCAGGGTACTTAAAGCCATAAGATAGCACATTATGAAAAGGCAGTGGGTGCTGACAAAGAAGAGGTCTAAGGGCTAAGTCAGCTGAGGAGAAACCAACAGATGAAACTAAGAGATAAGGAAAATGAGAAGAAAATTAAAACACACACACAGGTAGGTAGGTAATTAGATTAGTTGATGTTTAGAGATTTAGTGTGATGTCCTTAAAGACAAGGCAAAAAGTGTTTCAGGGATGAGAAAGTGATCACCTGTGCAACATGCAGCTAACAGAACAAGTTAGATGATGAATAAGAACTAGCCACGTAATCACTGGATTTAGAAAAAGATAGGTCATTGGTGACTCCAACAAGGAGAGTATCAGTGGAATGGTAGATGTACAGGTTAGACTAGATGGGGTTCGAGAGAGAATTGGAGGCAAGAACTGAAGACAGAGTAGAAACATATTTGAATGTATTTTGTTCTGAAATGGAGCATAGTGAAGGGGCACTTACTAGAGGGGGCGGGGTGTAGTTAACAGAGGATTTTTTGTTTGTTTAAAAGATGAGAGAATGTAGTGAATAAAGGTGTGTCGTCCCCCCCCCTTTAATGGGACAATACTGCCATTTGCATATGTTGAAGGAAATAACTGCCTAGAGGTAAAAACTGGTGACAGAGTGGAAGAAGGATGCCCTACTGTCCTGAGACTGTAGCTGGGGTGGAAGCAACAAGTCCATAAGGGGAGCTCAGAAATGTTGGAGAACCAGTGGGCTGGCCACAGGGCCAAGTCCTGTCAGAGGTGACTGCTAGTAACTGAAAGGGGTTTTTGCTCTCCATCATTTAAAAATAACCTGGATGAGGTCTAAGAAAATATATCTGTTTACTGTTTTATCCCTAATAGATAAAAAGTCTGGTGGGGCACCCTGAGGCCCAGAGGAGGTCTGAGTAGAATGAGACGAGGAATTCTGAAATGATGGCCTGAATGAGAAAGTAGGCAGAGTATGTCCTTCTTAGGTCTTCTCTAAATATTCCAGCCTACCTTTTATGCCACTGGGCCAGAGAAGCCTCTCTGAAACAGGTTTAAAAACTCCCAAACAAGGATGAGAAGAGATGGCAGGAAACAGATACAGAGAATTGCCCAGTGAATGGACACAAAACAGCAAATGGGGAAGGGGGGAGGTTAAAATGGATAAAGTAAATAAATAAATCTTTAAAAAACAAAACAAAACAAAACAAAACAAAAAAACTCCCAAGCATTTGATTCCTGTTTTCCAGAAAAATAACAGTAAACTATTAAAAATATGGAATACAAAAGAGTCAACTATAGAAGTAAGCTCTGGGCAATTTCTTCATCACAAACAGATAGGTTCTGCTGAAACAAAGTTCCAGGTTAACCAGCCCATCCTTTAACACATGCAGAAAAAGGAAAAGGGGAATTGTGGGGACCATCTACTTAGAGACTTTGGCTCAAAGATCACTAATTTAACAGATCATTTAAGGAAAGAAAAGAAGCTGTTAAATTTAAACTAACTAGTTAAACCAGGTTTTGGCTGTTTAAAGATCATCAGCAAGCTTATCAGATGAACACTGAAATGCTGTAAGAATACCAAGCCTCAAAGAAAATTTCCAATATATGATAAAGAGTAGAAAGCATTCAGACCTCATAATCTGAACATGACACATTTAAGAGTAAAATAACTTGGAAAAAAAATTTTTTAATCCAATAAACTCTGGGATTAAAGTTAAAACAAATTTGAGGCTACATCAAATTTAGAAAAGAAAGACATGATGGGAAGCGGCTGTGGCTCAATCAGTAGGGCTCCCGTTTACCATATGGGAGGCCCTGGGTTCGGTTCCTGGGGCCTCCTGGTGAAGGCAAGCCCGCCCGCACGGCGTGGTTAGCTGACCCAGCGAGCACAAGCAGCAAGGGGGGGATAAATGAATAAATAAATAATAAAATCTTAAAAAAAAAAAAAAAAAAAAAAAAAAAAAGACATGAGCCGCAGAAAAGGATGTCACAAAGTTTATTTCAGAAGTTAATGATTATTTACAAAAAGAAAAGCAGAAGCTAAATAAACTAAAATGAATCTTAATAAACTTGAAAAAGAGCAATGAATTAAATGTAAGGAAAGTAGAAAAAAGAAAGTAAACCCACTGAATATTTTTTTTTAAATGACTAATGTTCCTTTAAAAAGGTACCATGTGGTAATACTGTCATTTTTTCCTCCCATTTCACTCCCTTCCCCAGCCCAGCAAGACGGAAGAGGAGGATGCTGAATTGACTGAGCTAAGTATTTGTTGAATAGGGGCTGCAAAATTGAATTTATTTTCTGATGCAAATAAGAAATGTACAAGCCTCACACACCTGAGTTTTGCCAACTCTCCTTCTCGTCTGTATAATTTAAACAATTAAACACATTTAAATTAATTAGATTATTCAGCCACAAATCAGTATTTCACAACTTAATCTTCTGGGCCCCACCCGGCTTTCTCTAGTACTCTGTATTTTGTTCCCTCCCCCCCCCCCCCCGCCGCCCCCATTTCTATGTTTTCTACCTCTCAGTTTCTGCTCATTTTGTTCCTCCTCTCTCTATTCCTTTTTCTAAATGGTGTTTGACCACGCTCTGTTGCAACACCTCTGTTTCATCTGTGTTCTCTCTCCAAACTTTTTGGTTGTCCTCCAACTCCATATGTTTCTGTCTCTGTTCTCCCCATCTCTGTTTCTCCTTTGCTCTCCCTGTTAAAATTCCTCTTTCCTTGTTACAAGCCCTTTCCCCAACTCTGGCCCCCTCAGCTTGCTAAATTCCCTTCCTGCTTTGAATCTACATCTACTTTTGCTGTCACCCCTGCTTCCATTTTCTGTCTCAGCACCACGTCACTCTGTCTTCGATGGCCCCAATTCGTTGATCCCCCTACCTTTCTCAGTCGGATGGACTCTCTTCTTTTATTGTCCTATCCCTATGGCTGGTCTAGGTCTCCTTCTTCCTATTTTGCTACCCTTAATCTCTCGGGAGATCCCTCTTTCTCTCTAGATTTCTACATTTTCTTTTCTCCTTCTGCTTCTTTCTTTGGTTCAGTCTTTGACTCTTATTTTCTCTTCAGGTCCACCTGCTCTATCCTCTATTTTGTCCTCTCCGTTTCTCCCTCGTTCTTCTTTTCTCCCTCACAGGCTTTCTCCTTTCTCGTTTTCCTTTTGTCTCAGTTTCTGCTCCCCACCCCCCGTCCCTGCATATTCACATATACGGCATAAACATGTTCCTTAGCTGGGAAGAACACTCTCCAGTGGTTTATCTGGAATATCAACACGCCACGGCTGGCACAGCGATTTGTTCAAAACAAGCACAGAAGGTCACCCAACAGGTGCAGATCACCTTTCCGAGCGCGGGAGTCAGGGGGCCTCTACGAGGCTGTGCAAGTAAGGGGGAAGATCAGGAGTGGCGGGGACGTGAGGAAGGGTGGGGTCTACAGAACCCCAGGGCCAGGGAAAGGAAGCCGCGTCCCAGGGCTGATAGTGGGGCGGCACGGCCGGAAAGGCCCCAGAGGGACGAGGCTGAGGGTTGGGGCCGCGAGGGCTGCGAATCCACCTCGCCAGCGAGGACTAGACCCGCGTCGCGGCTGAACCTGGTAGGTTGGAGAAGGTCTTGAAGCAGCACAATGACCCGGCCAGAGATGTCTACCGGGACCCAAGGTAGAAAGGCCGCAGCTAGGACCCGCCTCAGACTGGAAAACCCGAAACGGACGCGAACTCCCCGGACCCGCTGCAGAGCGACCGAACTCAGAACGTCTCAGCCCACGCCGCGACACACCGCGGACGAGGCCTGCGGGCGCGGGGACTTTAGCGTCCGGGGCGACCCCAGAACCTCAGGCGTGGATGGCGAGGGTGCGCTGAGCCGGGAAGCGCAGATTTTAACCACAAAATCGGAAACCACTCACCCGGGTGTCTCCTTAGGCCCGCCCGATCCGCTTCCGGGTCTACAGAAAACTGCGCACGCGCGGCGACTAGGCCGCGGCCGGCGAGGGGACAAGTTCCGGCAGCGGGCAGAGACACGCCCGGAGGCGGGGCCGGCGTGGGGGCGGGGCCTGGAGAGCGGCGTTTGCGAGAGGCGGGGCCTGCCTTCGCCCCGCCTCTGGGCGTGTCTCTAGGCGTGTGTCTTTATGCCCCAAAGAACCCTTCGGCTGTTGCTGGGGTCCGGGGCAGCGGGGCCGCTTCCCGCCTACTTTAAGTTAATGTGTCAGACAACTTCAGCTTACAAGACTAGAGCTGTGAGGGCCACTTACATTGCAAGCTTAGATGGAGACGCCCCGCGAGGAGGCAGGCGCAGCTCAGCCCTCAGGGCCCTGGGACCTCTTTGTGAGGGTCCATAGCGGGCGGTGTTTGGATCCGGGAGCAGCTGAGACTCCGGACGCTCAACTGGACTCATCTGTGTAGGGGATGGAAATTAGAATGTGAATTCAAAACTCAGTGCGGAATGTGCCATTTCATACTCTTATAAGAACATAATATCCATTTCTATTCTCCATCCCCTCAACCCCGGGGGGCGCAGACGCGACCTTATAAATTCGTTGTTCTTGCTTTAAGTTTTAATTTGTAATCTTGTCCGTACTTCTTGAGATGATTTATAAATTCAGATACCTTTGAGACATACTGGATGTAAACTCATACGTTGCTGAAGTCATTATATATTTCTAAATACATTGTGATTAAATTTTTTCTTTACCTATATTCTCAGTTATTTGGAAAAGAATTTTTCAATTTGAAAATTAGATATTTTAATTTGTTTTTGTTTCCTGTTTCTGAATGCTGTGGAGCAAGTGTGGATAATGAGGCTTATAAAATTGGGTGATACTTGGATTTAATTTCATCTAGAGAAAAATTAATTTTGCAGTATTTTCAGGGACATTTTATAGGAATGTATATTCTTTTATATGAACGATAAAATAGATTTTCAACGTTTCAAGAGCTTCATTTACACCGTAATCATTTTTTTAAAGAAGATTATTTTATTTATTTCTTCACACCCCCTCATAGTTTGCACTTGCTGTGTCTGTTGATCTTCCTTTTAGGAGGCGGGGAGAACCAAACCCAGGACCTCCCGTGTGGTAGGTGGGAGCTCAATAGCTTGAGCCACATCTGCTTCCCATACACCTTAATCATTTTTTTTTTTTTTAAGATTTTATTTATTCATTCATTTATCCCCCCCTTGCTGCTTGTGCTCGCTGGGTCAGCTAACCACGCCGCGCAGGCGGGCTTGCCTTCACCAGGAGGCCCCGGGAACCGAACCCGGGGCCTCCCATATGGTAAACGGGAGCCCTACTGATTGAGCCACAGCCGCTTCCCACCTTAATCATTTTTAATGTAAAGTATGTGAGCTAATATCTCCTGTTCTTTTCCTATGGAAATTCTGAAGGTGATGCTGGCTGGATTTTGGCATGACTGGAGTGTAACTGTATGTGCTGCAGAAATTTCTGAAAGATTAATTCCAACAGAAGATACCTTTCTGTTTTCCCTCAAATCAATACCAGATTTGTTTAGTTTACTTGGACATATGTTTGGAAGACCTTTTCTCTTAGGCAAGAGAACAGAAACAATACTGGGTCTCATACGGGGAGGTGGGGAGAGGACCAGCTTTGCCCACTGCTCTTCCCATTCCCCCCTCCATCTCCCAGGACTGAGTGGTTCCCCTGAGCTCTGCTGACTCAACTCAGATCCACTGGGCCAGGAGCCAGGACTGAATCTGGGGTCAAATGGTCCTGGCATCTCTACTTCCCATTTAGGCTTTCTTCAGCACCCTCTGTCTTGCATAAGGATCCCATATCCATCTTCATCAAATACTCTGCTCCCAAGTTTGTATATAGTATGTGCTCAGGCATTTGCCAAACCAACTGACTTGATTTCTCTTGGGCCCACACGGAATACATATTAGTTGGAGGCTCTGTTCTCTTCATAAGAAGTGGAGCCCATGCGATGGTTTCTGAGTAAAGGAAGTTCTGTCCACCCCCTCTTCTGGTCTGTTTTCATGGTTGGGAATTGGATTTGATGACAGATGAAAAAAAGTGAGTGCATTTTAGTCTAACTTTTCAAAATTTTTATTAAAAGGAAAAAAAAAGAATCTCCAGGCAGTCCTTAGAAAAACTAGCCCCTTTTTCAGGAGAAAGTTAACCCTAAGGAAACACAAATGATATAGGATGGAGGTTTGGTGAAGGTCACTCAGGGTCCTGAAGCATGAGTGCATTGTGTGTAAGGAAGCCAGTGCTCACAATATTCCCTGGGAAAAACTGACTTTCCCTTCTCAGGGTGCAGGTTTCCATCAAGAACCTGAGTGTCCTAATTTCTATCTAGCCCTCCAGGGTGAGAGCAGCAATTTGCTACGATCTCTGCCATGGATCAAACCAGGAAACTTTGTGGAAGGAAGCAGTTGATGGCGATGGGTTAAGTTGGGGAATAAAGAAGTGTGGCCTTGGAGATTCAAGCTCCCCTGTATGGGGAAGTGACCACATGAGGAGGCTAGCATACCGGGAAGTTTGAGAATATTGTGTTCCCAGTGTTGGAAACACGGGTCAAATATTTGTCCTTCTGAATTTCTGCTGAGATCTTTAGGATGCTCATGCCCCGGGCTTGTCTCGCTTTTTTTTTTCATGATGAAATTACATGTATTTTATGATATGTATTTTAATACTTTAATAATAATAATAATGCAATCTAATGATGCAGTGTGGGAAGGGAACACAACAGAAGCAGAAAGTTAAAATAGAAAGTGAAAGTGAAAGTCTTCCTTCACTCCTTTCAATTATAGTAAATAATCCCTCGAGATATGCCCGGTTAAAAGTTTGAGGAAATATGTTTCAAATTTTAAATTTTCCGGGAAGCGGCTGTGGCTCAATCAGTAGGGCTCCCGTTTACCATATGGGAGGCCCCGGGTTCGGTTCCCGGGGCCTCCTGGTGAAGGCAAGCCCGCCCGCACGGCGTGGTTAGCTGACCCAGTGAGCACAAGCAGCAAGGGGGGGATAAATGAATGAATAAATAAAATCTTAAAAAAAAAAAAAATTTAAATTTTCCAACCACAATTTTTATTGGGAATAATTTTGTAAAAAGTTAAATAATATGAATAATAATAATGATACGTTCTCCTTGATTCTTTCTTGTACCATACTCGTTTCCAAATGCAACATAAACTCTTCATCAGAGCAAGCTATATTTTCCAGACCATCTTTTATGTGTTTCAGATGTAGGAGAGTACATACACTAACAACATACACTGTACTCCTGTACTAATAATTGTCCATAAATATTACATTATATTACATTGCACGTATTATATCACCAATTGGTTTTCTTGAGATTACCTTCTGGAGAGACTTTCTAATGTTAAAGAATATGAATGTATCAGATTTTATATAATAGTTTCCTCATTTTAGACTGTAATGTTTCATTTTTATTTGTCAGCTAAAATGTGTAATGATTCTATGAGGCTCTTTGTACTTCTTGGATTTTTGAACTTGGGAAAGTATTTTCGGGGCGATTTTGAAAAGTGGAACTGATGGCTTTTAGAGGGTACTAGCTACATATTACTACATAACAAATTACTCCAATCCTGAGCAGTTTAAAGCCACAAACTTCTATCGTCACACAGTTTCTGGTTGTCAGTAGGCTTGAAGCAGCTTAGCTGGGAGGCTCTAGCTTATTGTCTTTCATGAGGTGCAGTATTGCCGTGGTCTGGGTCTGCAGGCACCCGAAAGCTTAACTTCAGATCTTCAGTTTCTTCTCAAGGCTAGCCTCATGATAAACGATGACCCTCATTATTAAGACTTTCTGAAATAGGATTAAAAATTGCTATATTACAGCTTGGAAAATAGAATGTTCATGGATTAAAAGACACTACAAAAGAAAAAAAAGAAACAAACAAACAAAAAAACGCTACAAAGTTCTGGAGTCACCTTACTTCTCTCACCAACAGCAAGTTCAGGGGGTCCTCAACACCACCCTTAACTTCAATAATCCAGTAGGAGGACTCAGTGATTTGGGAAGAGCTCTTATACCGTGGTTTCTGTTTATTACAGCAAGTGGATGCAGATTAAAATTAGCAAAGAGAAGAGCATAGGGCAAGGTATAGGAATCAAGGTGCGAGCTTCCAGTTATCCTCTCCCAGTGGTGTCTTGTGGGAGCACCTACATTTCACAGCAACTATGTGTGACACTATGCACAGAACATTGACCACCAGCATGGCTCTCCTGAGCCCTAGTGTTCAGAGTTTTATTTGGGATCAGTCACATAGACAGGGCTAACTGACCACATGGCTTACTCTAGTCTCCAGACCCTCCAGAGGTAGAACTGCTACCAAGAGACCCAAGGCTTCCACCATAAATCACATTGTTAGAATAGACTACCTGGCATGGCCCAAGGTCCCTAGGTAAACAAATCACCCTTATATTATCAGGTAGGGCATTCCAGTTGCTGGGAGAAAAGGACCAAACCTTTCTTTGGGTAAGACAACCCTTTACTACATAGACAATAATGTTTAAAAAATGAAGCATTTCATTGAAATAACAATAAAATCTACATATTGAATATCCAACAAACATGTAGTTTTTTATCTAAATTTTTTCTTTGATTCTTATATCCTGATGTGTAGTAATCACTAATGAAACTTTCTTAACAGGTATTTTCAGGTAACGGTCAGAAAAAAACAAAAATATTATTGGATAGAATATTTTTCTAAGTAGTTTGCTAATGAGAAGAAAGGATACAAAACTATTTACTGAATGAATATGGTTATCTCCATTTAATGTTTAATATGTTGTAAACTTTTAATAGATTCTCTCATTGGAATGTCCTATATTCCTGAAATAAACCCTTCTCATCATGCTGAATATTTTAAATAATAATATGCAAATTCATAAGTTATACTAGCTTATTTTCAAACTTTTGGGATCAAGGATATAATAGCCAAATACAGTTTTTCATACCTTTCCATTTTTTTCTGTTTTGTAAAATGAATTGGAAAGGAAAAGACTGACTAAACTTTGAAATATGGGAAAAGGCTCATGTAAAACAATCAGAAATTTTCATTAATGTTTCAAGGTATTTAAATGTTATTAATAGCTTTCCAGTTTCAAATTCTTGTTAATTTGGTTTTGGCAGTCTGTATTTGGGAAAAATTACCTTTTCCTTCTTAATTTTCTATTTTATTAATAAAAGGTTGATTATATTAAACTCTAGAGGCTTTAAAATCTCCTTTAAAAATGTTCACTAACACTAGCTGTATTAGTCAGCCAAAGGGGTGCTAATGTGAAATACCAAAAATGGGTTGGTCTTTATAAAGGGTATTTATTCAGGGTAGAAGTCCACAGATACCAGGCCATAAAGCGTTAGGTTTCTTCTCTCACCACAGTCCATTGCCACATGTTAGGGCAAGACAGTTGCCAGCGTTTGCCAGGGTTCAGGCTTCTGGGGTTCCTCTCTTCCCGGGGCTGCGTTTCTCTCCAGGCTTAGCTCCTGTTTCCTCCACAAGGTCAGCTGGCTCCTGTTTCCTCCACAAGGTCAGCTGTAGACGATCAGGCAAACGGCTTGCTTCTCTTCTCCTGGGGCCTTCTTTCCAATATCAAAACTGCTTCTCA
>JAKSZT010054414.1:813647-867584 GCA_026826555.1 Tolypeutes matacus
GATGCTTTGGAGGCCCCAGTCACAGGGGAGGATTGGGGATAGACATTGTTCCTATGAATGTGCTGGACCCACTGCTTGTGTCTGAAGAGGATGAAAACCATGGAGACACTGGTCAGGATCCTGAGTCCCAACAGATAACATCAAGTGGGGTTAATGGTGTAAAAGTAGTGACTGTCATTTTATTAATGATCCCAGAACAGAATCCCAAAGTATCTTTGTGATGTATTTGCTCTTCCAATTGCCAGCCACATAAAGAGGAAAATGATATTTACCAGCACAGACATTGGAGGGGGTGGGTCTATGTATCTGGGAGATTTGATTTTAAGTTCTATTGCCCTGGAATTCCTATGACTGATGGTGATGGCCTGAAAGATACTCAAGAGGAAGGAGGGGCCAATGACTCTCTGGCCACTCCGGGAACTTACAAAACACTGAGGAAAATTTTCAACCCTAAAGTTGCCATAGTCTGGGAAACAATGTCCAGAAGGTGGCTACAATCAGGTACTTGTGAATCAAGTCTGTGAACGTTACAAAAACTGGTCTTCAATGTTCTACAGTAGTCCAGTGAAGTAAACGAAGAGAAAGATAATCAAGGGAGGAATTCCCCCTGCTGTAATCTTTGATAAGTACACAGTTCTTATTGCAGTATCACTGGAAGGGATTGGTTACCTGTAATTGATACATTCACACTGAGTCAGAGGATCCTACATAGAAACTAGAGGGTTGTTTTATCTTTGCAAGTGAAATCCAGTATTATCCACTTAACCTTAAGTCCCACTCATAGAATATTAAAAAACATATTTTTGTATCCCTAAGGATTTGCTAAGTTTGAATGTTTTCTTGTTAGGTAAGCTATAATTGAATCAACCCATCAATTATTCAAGCCATCTATATATCAACTATATGTATATATTTATCAGTCATTAGATAGATATGTAGATATACTTATATACATGGTTATTAATGTTTTATTTATACGTTATGGCTATATAAGGCATCTATTTCCATTCTACAGGTGAGGAGACCTTAGGCATATGGACTCTAAATGATATTTCTAAAGCCACATCATAACAAGAGGTGGACTCAGGAGTTGGCAATGAGCTTAACCACTATACAGGATTTAGTTAGGTTTTTCTAAAACTCCACATATATATATATATTTTTTATTATGGGTAAAAATCAAAATTCTCACAATACATACAAACATTTGCAAAATGATATATAAATATATATGCATATATGTGTATTTGCTTACAAAAATGTTATTTAATATATACATATATTTTAAGAGGTGCTTAGATTACCCAAAATATTACACGGAACCCACTGGGATTCCCATGCTGCCCACCTCCCACACCTCCCACCACATCCCACACAAACATCTCCCACAGTGTGGCCCACCACCCTCAATGAACTTACACGTATGTTTTTAATTCATATGTATGTCTTGTTCCATTTTTAAAGTTGTAGTTTTAGCAGTTTTCCATTTATGTTTACTTGCTTATTTTATAGGCAAGTAACACCTATGAATAAAAATTCAGAGATCTAAGTAAAAAATTATGCACTGAATAAATTTAAAAGTATGAAGATACTATTGGGTTTGAGAATGATATTAGAATATTTTTTCAAAACAATAAAATATCTCAAAATACCTTGTTTCTAAAAGTCACTAAAGTCCTGGACTTTCTTCTCCTGTTGAAACCTAAGGTCATGGAAGCTGCCTTTTCCTTGAATACTCCTTCCCTGATTTCAGGGGAGTTTCACCATGATTAAAACAAACAAGTGTAGATTTCAGTCTTCCCTGAGCTGAAACCTAGGGTTGCACCTTCTTCATGTGCTACTCCCCTTACAAAGAGGGAGAAAATTCTCACTAGGTCTGGAACAACTGGATGGCACTGGAAGAAACATAGAAGCCAGTCATATCTATGAATATATGTGACAATTTGTAAATCAAAATGAAACCATCAATGAACTTAAAACAATTTGTTGCAAACATATTTTTCAGTAATGCAAGAATATATTTTTTTCCTTAATAGGGAAATTAAGTTTTCACAAAGTTAAAGGAAATAAAGTGTACCTCTGTGTACCCTTAAGACAGCTTCAAAATTTGTCAACATTTGGCCATCCTTGAAATATCCAAATACATATTACTGTATTTGACAATATTATCAATTTTAAGGAAAAAATGTAACTAAATTAATGAGGAAAAGGCTAAAAATTTGTTAAAGTTAAGCAACCATGTTTATTATACAAAGAATAGAAAAACAAAATAGTGGAACAGAGTATAATTATTGTAACAAACACTTAGAGCAAACATGATGCTTCCCGATGAAACTTTAGTGCCTTTAAAGAGAGGTAAATAGGTAAATAGGACCTCAGTCATTGTTTCTCATTTACATTGTGCTAGCACTGAGAAATTAGAAAATAATAAAACACTATGTGTGGCTTGAAGAAAATGCCACCAGATGGAGGGTTAGGATTGCAGCTCCATTGAAGACTTGGCCCAGGCTCCAGTAACACTATTTTCTCCCTTTGGTCCTTCAAGCCCTAGCAGAGGGAATGGTTTCCTATTTTAGTAATCTTAAGGCACATCAACACCCCTAATTGTTTCCTAAACTTTACGCACTCATCCGTAGACTAGTCATTAAAATTTCTTCATTTGAAGAAATAAAAAGTGAAAATAAATAATAAAACAGCATGCAACATTGAAAATAAAGATCCAATATTTTTGTTATTGTCAAGTGATATAATTACCTACATAGCAGAATTATAGAGAAAATTATAAAATATTCTTGGTGGATATAAGCAGATATTTAAATGGGGAGTGACATACATCAATAGGTAGAAAACAACATAAAAATATCACTTCTCCCCATATTAATATGCAATTCAATAATTTCTAATTGAAACATGAACAGACTTTTAGGTCATGAAAAAGAAATTAAATAAATAATAAAAAATAAGGAACAAAAGTAATGAAGACAAATTTGAAAAAATACAATACTGTGAGGGACTTATCTTACCAGACACAATGATCTGTTATAATGAAATAGACACAATGATCTGTTATGAGAAGGTGGTAGTGGCATATTAAGAAACCTAGAACATATAGCCCCTAAGCTGCCATTCACATATAATAAATACTGAATACAATAAATACTTAAATGTCAGAAATGATTTTGAACATCAGTGAGGAAATAATGGATTACTCAATATTCACGGATGGACACAAATTTAATTATAGCCCCAACTTACATGATTCATATGAAAAAATGTCACACCCAGAAAGGGCCAAGTATGAAACTGGAAAACACTAATTAGAAAATCAAAAATAAAAACATTACAATTTCAGCACAAGGGAGTATGTCTTTAAGAAGATATAAAATATAAACTACAAAGGAAGAGATGAAAGATCTGACATTAAAACTAGCAAATGCTGCCTGAAAATAGAAGTTAAAACCAGTAACACAATGGAAGAATTTATTTGTAATACTGATCATTCAAAAATAGGACCCAGAATAGATTTATAAAAATTTCTACCAATTCAAAAGCAAGAGGAAATCAACACCTCCCAAAATGGAAAAAGTAGTATAAAAAGACGATTCAGAGGTTAGTAACCTCAAGTGCTGAATAATATAGGAAGTCATAAACAGCACCACAAATAATAAAACAAATGCTAATAGAGGAGCGGGCGTGGCTAGCCCTGTGGGAGGTCCTGGGCTCAATCCCCAGTACTGCCTTAAAAGTCTAACAAACAAAAACACTATAGAGTTATATATTAAAAACTTTTATACTTACCTGGCAGGGGAGATACCATGATCACGAAGGTGGTTTTCCCAGGGCGAGGCTTATTCATTTCACTCCGGATGTGCTGACCCCTGGGATTTCCCCAAATGTGGAAACTGGACTGCATAATTTGTGGTAGTGGGGGGCTGCGTTTGCGCGCTCGCCCCTGAAAAAAAGAAAAAAGGAAAAAACATAACAACAACAACAACAACAAAAAAACCACTTTATCCTTGGGAAGGCAAACAGCTTATTATAGTGTATTGTTTTAGATGCAGACTACAATATAAAATGAAAATGCTAAGGAACAATAAACACCAAATAAAATGTTCCATCAAATCAGAGTGGGAGAAATGATTAGGTCAAATATGATTTATTAGAACTGATTAAATTAGCATGACTGTATGACCTGGGTGGGTCCTCAGGCAGTATAAAACTGGCAGGAGAAGGCAACCTCTACCAGTTCTTATCAGACATCCTGGAAGCTCCACCATCTGCAGTGAGTCTTGATCATTGTCCAAGTACTGGAAAGCTTTGGACATATAGGACGACAACAGGTCGGTTTGCATTGCAATTTTGGGTCTGGATATATCTTTCAGAGAAATAAGAGAGTGGGAAAAATCTACAACAGGGTGATTCTGAGTGTAGGGTAAGTGTTAGTTAATTTTTCAATGGTCTATCCTGAGACAGATTCTGATTTAATAAATATTTCAGAAATGGGCATTATTCAGTGAAGGCCACATTTCCAAGGAGTTATCACTGAGTATCCTTATTTGTGCAGGGTGGTAGGTGAGCAGTTATGGTGACCTGGTGCCTTTGACTGAGGGCTTTTTAAGACTGTAAGGGGTGTATTCATTGAACATTTGGTAGGAGCTGGTTAAAATGTGAGGCGCTGATGATAAAACAGTAATAAAACAGATCAGGACTTTAGTATAAAGCTCCCAGTCAAATGGTGGGTGAAGAAATTGCTCTGCAGATTGGGTACTTGAAAAATAATGACCCCTCACTCCTCAAATATGGTAACTGAAGTTTTTGAAGGGGAAAGCATATTTAGTTGTGGGTTTTCCAAATAGATTGGCCACAGATGAGATAAAGCATTCTTGATCCATTTTTCTTGTTTGTATGGCAATACTGTCTTTTCTTTTTCCTAATGTTGTCTGTTACCTAAAATTTTATTATCTTTTACAACCTGTGACTCACATCTAGTGTTCTTTCAAATACGTGATACATTTTTCTACTACATTATATTTATTTTCCCTACTATACCCTCATTTGCTTTTATTTCAGTCAGTTCCTTCTATTGGCTGGACTGTTATTTTTCTTTCTCTAATTTCATGAGATGAGCACTTCCTATTACATTTTTTTCAATAATGTGGGTATTTAGACTAAGACATTAACCATAAGCCAACTTTTGCTCTGCTCAAAGTTTTGACATAATGTGGTTCATCTCGTGTTATTTAACAAATATGATTTCCATTTGAATCTCATTTTTTGACCCAGTTATGTCAATGAAATTATTTCTAATATATTGCATTTTCTTTGAGATCAATAACATGATCAATTTTTTCAAGTATTTTGTTGTATTTTATATAGTATCTCTAGATACGGGATCTGCATTCAAGATAAATAAATTATGTTAAGTCTACTGAACAAACTTTTTGCTTTGTCACCTTAAACCTCATTCAAATAAGTACCATGTTACTAGTAAGAGAAGGATATTTGCATTTAGGATGAACTAAAGAGTCATAAGTGAGATGGTGGGCACAAAAGTGCAAAGAGGGGCAACTGAATCCTACAACTGGGAGATTCCAGGGATATAGTGAACTTAGTGGTCACATTTTTCTCTCTCCACAGGACCAAGGAACACTTGGGACAGTGCCAACTCTGATGGATCCCAATACTCTTTCAATGGCAGAGGGGAAACGGTTCTTAAAGGAGGTTGGGATCCCACAAAGAGATGTAAGCATGGGAGATATTGGAATAAGAGAGACAGAATGATAGAGAGAATGAAGTGGAGTCAGACTCGAGGGTCAGAGTTGAGGCAGGTACTCCTCCCATGACCAGGTGTGATATTCAGTGTAAGAACCTGGAAAAATGGACTCTGAGCATTTAAAATTGACGAGTAACCAGACGGGATGGACACAGCCTTATGCAACTGCTGTGTCCCCTCAATTCCACTCTGGGGACTTGACAATGACCCCTTGGTGCTATTATCAGGTCATCAGCAAACTCATTGTGGGGTGTGGAGGAATGAAATACTTTACACTCCCATTAGTATTACATTAAAGAATGCAAGAAATTGAGGTTCTCTCCTATTATTGCTAGGCTCCCACCTGCTACAGAACTCTGATTATACCTTGATTCTCTTTTCTCTCCATCAGATTGACTTGATGAAAGAGAAATGGATCGTTCTTGCCTCTGTGGAGGTTCTGCTACGATTTCCTCTGTTGCCAGGAGAGGATCCAACAGCCTGTTGTGCCTCAGACTCAAAATGTCAGCCTTCAGTGAACTGCCCTCAAACAATTTCACAAAGATATGGAGACCAAAAAGAAAGGTAAGGCAAATATCAGGGAGGAATGCAAGTAACACAAGGATGGACCCCCTATGGGTCATAGTTGTGGAGCTGTAGATTTCTCCTTATACATGCCTGGAGTCTTCTGTCTTGTGTGTCTATCACCGTAATTCAGGATTTTGTTTGTAAGTACCTTGGTGTAAATTAGCACATACGTGTTTTTTTGCACAAGCATACTCAGATTGTTATTCATTGAGAGCCTCTCTGCATGCCTTTGTGTGAAACTTTGCATGTGTTTATGGGGATAGTTTGTGGAATTTCACAGGTGCTCATTAGCTTAACTATCAGACTTGCAAAGTCTTGTCTGAGACAGAAATTATTCCTTGAAACTTTTTAGTTTCTGGAGCTATGTGAAAAAAAATCAATAGTTGTTGGGTGCCTATGTACTGACTTTGATAAATGCTAGAAGAAGCTTTACACTCAGAAGGCATGGCTGGATATAAACCCAGAGCAAAGGCCCCAGGCGCATTGAAATTCTCTGGGAGGAACAGCACAGATGGCCCTGATCATCAGAAAATCTGCAGAATCAAGCATTCAATGGTGAAATCCAAATTCACCATTTATAAATCCAGTGATCTTTTCAAACCCAACGTCCTGTTATTGGAGGAAATCATGATGGAAGAGGGTGGTAAATGGCATAGAATTGGATATAATCAGGAGAAGACCAAAACATCGTGGGTGTGACTTAGTGGTCAGTGAGAACTCTAACTCCATTTGGGGAACTAAGGGTACAAGGGACTGCAGGTTTTGGGACTAAATGAAACTTTTACTTCTGTGAATCAGGAAATCAAAAAATCAGTTCCTGGAGGAGACTGACCAGAGGCCCAAGGACATGAGGCAGACGGCTGATCATTACACAGCCCATCAGCCCCACAGACCCACTAAAGTCCAGAACCTGCAGAAGCAAAAGAGGAAATCAGTGCGTCAGAATGTGTCCCCACCAGAAGAGAATGCCAGGGTAAGTAGAGGGTTGGAACTCTCAGCAATCAGTAGGAATGCATAAACCTCAGAGAGTAGGATCAGTGAATGTGGAAAATGCTTTCTCCTTGACTCAGTTGTCCTTGCTATCCAAGGGTGGCCTGACTTAAACCCTTATTACCTAGGCGATTGGCCCATTCTGAGCCCCTGAGGAACAATTCCCAATTTCACATCATGGTCAGGCTTTATTTGTCCAATTCTCAACATTCTAGCTCATCATAATCCTAATCATCAGATTATTTTCTAAAAGGGACTGTCAGCAGACCTAAATATCTTGAAATTCTTTGCAACTAACGGGACAAGCACCTATGTCCCCTCTCAAAAACCCATGTCCAACTCTAAAAATTTATATCTTTGGAACCTGCCTGTAGTTGGAACTGGCACACAGACTGTCTTCTTTCTCCAGCCACAGGTGAAGTGCAAGAACTGTGGAGCCTTTGGGCACAATGAAAGCAGCAGGAGGTGTCCCATGAAGTGCTGGGATGGGGCCCTCGCACCTCAGCCCTTGGCCTCAAGTAAGAAGGAGAAGGAAAACTTGGAACCGAGGAGGCCCCAAGAATATCTGACACCACAGGCCTTTAACATGACTCACAGAGGGAAGGAACAAAGACAAAGGTGAGGAATATGCAGGAAGAGAACTGTTCTTGGGCATTGTAACCTGAAGATTTTGTATCTCTATCTCTACTCTGTTTGTATGGCTGTCTCAAGAGAAATAGAGTCAAGAGAGATAAACAAGAAGTCAATACTCTCCATGGATCCACACTCAGTGCTCAATTAGTCCTCAGAATTACTAAGGGAGAAAGGTCAGGGAATATCTTGGAGTGTTGCACAGGACTGCAGAGAAACAACAGAGTCTAAATGAAAGTATATATATAAAATGGAGACTCCATGGGGTTGGGCATCTTTCTGAAAGTGGGAGCTGGTTCTGAAATAAAGGAAGGAGCATCCTTGGCAAAGTTAACAGGGTTTGACCCCAAAACAAGGGCTAAGATGAGTCCCAGGTTTATTCTTTCTTTCCCAGGCCCTGGTGTGGACAGGAAGGTCAGTTATGTCCAGGCATTTAACATTATTTGCTCTGCAGGAAAGAAGAGCAGCAGCGAAAAGATCAACAACAAAAATTTCTCAGCAGTTCCAGAGAAAGGGAGCAGAGTACCTGGAAGGAATCAACAGAATATCATGACTACCTGAGAGTGAGTCTCACCTATCTCTATTCTTTCTCTTCAGCACCCCAACTTACTTCCCTGATTTGCACGTCCTGTGTGGGATGATGTTAAAACTCAGAATGACCTATAGTATGCCTGTTTCATCAGCATGTATTTCATTTTCCAGTTTTAGAATATTTGTGTCATATTTTTGCAAGCCTGTAAGCAAATGCTAGAGAAGGCAATGTTGTGCATATGTGAACGTGTTTATCAGAAGTTTTCTACAATTCTTTATCAATGTGAAGCACTTTTATACCTTTTGATAGACTCCCAAATTGCTCTTCATAAGGACATTTGCCACTTACACTTTCCACAGTGTATAAGGAAGGCTTGTTTATCCTGCTCCACTAACAGACATCAAAATGAATATTTAATGATCATGTCTGACTGAAAAAATTCAGATTGGTTTAAAGTTTTTCTGCTCAAACCACCTGTGAGGTGGGAACTCTGTACAGGGACCATTTGCATGTCTTTCTGTGAAATTTAAGTTCATAAGTGTTTTATTTCTATGGTGGGTTGTCCTTTCCCTCCTGAGTTAGAGGATATCCTGATATGTTTCTTATTTCCCCCTACTTATTACAATAATGTGCCATTTTCCCAACTTTCTTATTGTTTTCACATATTTTTCTATTTTGAATTTGTTGGAAATTTCCATTTTTTCTTTATACAATTTGATAATCCTGAATCCTGAGTTGTCTAATGTGAGTTTCTTCCCTCACAGCATCCTACCAGGCCAAGACCAGTCCAAACATCTAAGAAGACATCTGAAGTGGATGCCGTTCTCACTGGCTGGCCACCTGTTAACACACCTGACATGAGATCATTCATCCCTACACAAGCTTTCAAGAGACCTGACCTGAGTGCCTTCCCCTCGCCTCATGGACCAGCCAAATGATGGGAAGTAGACTTGTCTGACTGTCCTTCCTGCTCTCAAGAACTCTTGCCAGGACCCTACCTTCATTGCCAAGCAGACAGCCAATAGGCCTGATGTTTTATCTGATGATGTTCCCCAGTCTGACAAGAAAACACATACCCAAGGTCATGTCTTCAACCACCCAGCATGAGCCAAGTGTTTTTATATGGACAGCCCAGGCTATAGGCTGCCACTCAAAAATGTCACCTGTCCTTCAAGTTCAGCATACATGCGTAAGACCAGAGATTCATTGAAGTCCCATCCAGACATGCCAGAACCCCTGCCCCGCCCCCATTTAACTCAATACTCATCCCTCTTCCTGAGCTCCCCCAACCCAGCAGAGCACTCAGATATCTCATCTGGGGTCATCCAGACTCTCTAGCTTCCACCCAGTTCAACTGGACAGGCACCCAAAGAAGGACCCCAAGTGGCCAGAAAGATACCTACCAGTTGCCAGGCATTGATTTTCAGCCTCCATTTAACCGACATCACCAGACTCCTATCTGTGCCTCCATCATATCCAAACAGCCACTGTTCAGCCAAGTTCAAGGTCAGCAGTACACAGTTGTCTTCATGAGTTCGAGAAAAGGACTGGGGAGCTCTGTGTAGGAAACAGCTACCACTTCCTGCTCTCCTGAGAATCCTTACCCCTCTTGACCAGAGGCCTAATGTCTTAGAGATGTCCGGGGACACTCACCCCATGTTCCTGTGAATGTCCTTTAAGATCTTTTGCTCTCCTCCTCTGAAATTACATTGGGTTAATTTCTTTCTATATTAATAAAATTCTTTGAAATATGACATGTTTTACAAGAGTTTTCATATTTCGTTGTCACTTCAGGCCAATTACAAAAATTTATTTACCTGAGAATAAAAAGGACTTTGGTACTTACAGTGTGATCCATGAACTCTGGCGTTTGTAAGAAATACAGACTCTTAGGTACAAATCTGCCCTACTGAATCAGAAACTACCCTATCATTCCAAGGGATTAAAGTGTGATAACCAAGAAAAATAGATTTTTCTTCTTTGGCTGCATATCAGAATCACCTGTTGAGCTTTAAAAGATACTAATGTCTGCGTCCTGCCGGAATAATAAATGAATTTCAGATTTAAACATGCTTTCACAAATCAATCCAAACAGCACAAGAGCCAGTGTAAATCATTTATTTTGTTTAATGTTTTTCAACAAACTGCTCTTTTTGATTTCATTAACGAAATAGAGAATACCCACTTGGAAATCCCCTCAATTCCTCAAACAGTACAGGGCGAACAGGCGGTGTTGCTCCAAGTCCTCTTACATAGTGGCTGAGTGTCCCTGGCGAGCGCGACCCAGTTGGAAGGGAAAAAACACTGCAGGTCCCAGGAACCGCACTGTGCGCGGCTCGGCCACGTGGCCCGGGCGAGGCCACCTGTCTCTCAGACGAAGGGACGTTCAGCTAATCAGCGCATTGGCGTCAGGATTGGTCTACTGGTCGGTCTACTCCACGGCTTCCGGTGTCATGACGGGATTAACGGGACCCGAGAAGCCCGTGCGGCACCGGAAGGGAGACCAGTGCGGTCCACGTCCTTGGCCCGGAACCGCGGCTGCCACCATATGCGCGCATGCGCGCAAGACCCCGTGCCGCCGCGCACTTCCGGAACCAGATTCCTTCTGCGAGCTCGCTCCGCACAGGCTCTGCTCTAGGAGAGCTTGCCTCGCAAATGTCGTATATACACTCCCCTACCCCCGTGGTCTCCCGGCTTCTCCCAGCTCCAACAAGACGCAGAAACTGATGCTATAACCTGGTCTCTTGACCAGCCTGGGCCTCTGGATAACCCGCTTAGAATCCTGTCAGCCCCACGCTTGCTCAAAATTGCACCTGTGTTATGTAATCCAAAATTAAAAGTTCCCACAAAGAAAACTTGAGACCCAGATACCTTCACTAGAGAATTCTAGCAATAATACCAATCTTACCAAGCTTCTTCGGAAAGTAGAGGGGAACCTTTCCGGCTTCTCAACTGAGGCCAGAATTACCCTGATAAAACTAGACAATGGCATCACAAGAGAAGAAAGAGTATTATGTCTAGGAAACATACATGCAAGCGTCCTCAAAAGATTTTTACCAAACCTATGTAATATTTTATTTAAAAGGAAAATGAGATTAATTTAGAAATATAAGATTGGTTTAACATTTGAAAACCAGTATAATTCACCATACTCAGGCATTCACTGGAATATTAAACCACTATAGCAAGAGCTGTGGGGTCGAGGGAGGGCAGGGTGAAGATTAAGGAGTGAGGAGAGCTGCCCTCTATTTCACACATGCAGTACAAGCAATTTTATATAGATGAAATAGTTAATTATTTAAGTGTAATTACTAGAAAATGTTAAAATTTATTTCAATATAATTATTACTTGCTAGATTATTGCTTGCAAAGGGCAAATGACTGGAGTCAAGAGCCAAGTACTTATATTTTTCTTTCATGGAATACATATGTAAGTAGTGTATATTTACACATATGTATTGTGTCTGTGCATGTAGATAGAGAGATTCCATGAATAGTTGAAAATGCAAATAGGAAATTGGAAGAAATAGATAAAACAATATATATCAATATGTACAATTTTCTTTGTATATGTTTTAATAAACATTATTATTAAATGTTAAATGAATATTTTTTCATGAAAGGACTTCATATATAGTGGCAGAGTGGCCATGGACTTTCCTGGAGTGTTTATGGCTGGTGTCCTGGAGACAGGAATTGACACTTTCCAATGCACAACCTCATGTGTCCCCTCTTGTTGATATCCCTGGTACCTCTTGGCTCACTGCTGTCCTTGGGATCCAGTGCCTTTCCTTCCTTCTTTCTCAGCGTCATTCTAGGCTTAGTACCAGGAGAGGCCACTGAGAAGAAAACATTCGATTGAGATACCATTCTGACCAAGAGCCCACAGACCCCAAATACCAGAATCTCTCACTGAGTCCTCCCTAGACAACCATCTATCACCTCCTCCAGCCCACTAGTCTCTAGAAGGAGGAAAGAATATGCTCCACTCTCAGTCCCCAAATTCTCCCTAGGTCTTGGGACCTCTAAACACTTCTCAGCCTCTTACTGGATGAGTACCTCCTTGCCAACCTGTTGCTATCGGTGCTAAAAAGTATAATACTTGGGGGGTGGATGTGGCTCAAATGGTTGGGCGTCTGTCTGCCATATGGAGGGACCTGGGTTCGATCCGGGACCTCCCGGTAAAATAAAAAAAAAATATATAGAAGGCGCATGGGCTGCCAGGCTCTGTGTGCTGGTGAGCCGCCAGGCCCCGGGAGCCATGCAGCAAGAGGATGACGTAACAGGGGAGAGACAAGACGAGATGCTCCGAAAACTCCAGAAACCAGGAACCGAGGTGGCGCAGGTGGCAGAACACCTCTCTCCTATATTGGAGGTCTCCAGGATCGAATCCTGGTGAAGACTGGAGGAGAAGGATGAGAAGAGATGGCATGAAACAGACACAGAGAATTGTCCAGCGAATGGACATAAAACAGCAAACGGGGAAGGGGCGTTTAAAATGGATAAAGTAAATAAATAAATCTAAAAAAAAAATAAAGTATAATAGTTCCTGTTATATCACAGCAGATGTCCCTGGAACTGATATTGGTCTTCCTGAAGTTTACTCCATCTGATCTGGGCTTGGATTCTGTTGATAAATGGTGAGTTGGATGACCATGGATTACCGTAGCTCTTTGAGTATATTTAGACAGTTGATTTAAATTATGAGCTTCCTCAGGGATAATTTCTGACAATTCATTGTTTGATTTAGTGATTTTTCTAAACTATTTTTGCAAAGTCTGTATTTTTGTTTTGGGGGCCATGGAAGCCTGTGTTCCCCTAGCTTAGTGGTTATCAAATGTTTTGGCAGAGTTTTCTTGAATGCCTGGAGCCAAAAAGGAAAAACAAAATAAAATGAAAAAAAGAGAATAAAAATGACACCGTCCCAATCTTTGCAGAGTGCCTCAATGATGGGACACTCCTCCAGTATTTAGCTAGTCCATTAGCAACTTTGCCTTAGCAAAGTTTACCTCCTGCCTGCATGGATTCTGAAGGGTAACCTGAGATTAAAGGTTAGTGTCTTCTCAGCCCTGGGCACCCACTTGGACTCTCCATAACGTGGTATGTTCAGGATCTTTTAAAAACCCTTATTCTCCCATGTACGTCCTTTCCAAACCTGTTCCTTTCCAGGTTTCCTGGTCCCATCATTGGTTATATCTACTGTCATCCCTTGTCCTAGGCTGCTGTAGTCAATACTTGTGACTTTAAATGCTTTTGGCAAAAGATGCCCAGGAAGTGATCCCAGCTCTTGGAATGCTCACAATTGCGCCAAACAAAGGCAAGCTCTCTCCCTGTTTTTAGGTAGCTGTCACATAGGTTGAAACATGCAGTTTGTTGATAGTAAGGTCCATATTGCCCCTTCTGGCATTAGCACCCTGCATCAGTGTTGTGGGCTTCTGTCCTCATTGCTGCAATGGATGTGGGGATTTGGGGATAGGAGGCAGCCAGTTTAATACATCACAGTATTCTTTTAAAATTTTACTTTTTACTGTAGTAATGTCAGCCTCTTCCATTTTAACCTCTTCCAAGTGTACAACTCAGTGGTAGTATTATAGTCACTTATTTATTTTAGTGAATTGACTATAACAGTCTGGCATCTGAGCTTATTCTTTTCTTATTTTTTAATTTCACCTCTAGTATGTATTTTTTGACTTTTTTCTCTAAGATTTCTTCTATCTATTTATTTATTTCTCCCGATCCCCTCATTGTTTGCACTTGCTATGTCTGTTCGTCTTCCTTGTTTCTTTTGGAGGCACTGGGAACTGAACCCAGGACTTCCTATGTAGGAGGGAAGTGCCTAATCACTTGAGTCATCTCTGTTCCCTGCTTTGTTGTATCTCTCATTATGTTTTTCTTCTTATGTCTCTTGTTGGATCATCTTATTGTATTAGCATGCCATGCCTGGCCATCACACCAGCTCGCTGTCTTCTTTAGGAGGCACCAGGGACCAAGTAAGGGACCTCCCACATTATAGGCGGGAACTCAATCGCTTGAGCCACATCCATTTCCCTTGCCTTTTTTTTAATTAGAGAAGTTATGGGTTTTACAGGACAATCATGCATAATATACACGATTCTCAAACACCAACCCGTCAACAACATCTTGGATTGGTGTGGAACATTTATTACAAATAATGATAGCACATTTTAAATCATTGTGTTATAAATTAAACTCCATGGTTTAAACTGGGTTCACTCTTTGATAGTGTAGTTCTATGGATTTACAAAAAATTTTATTCTGATACCATATATACAATCTAATATTTCCTCTTCTAATCATATTCAGATATATATTTCAGTACTGTTTATTGTATTCACAATCTTGTGCTACCATCACCACCATCCATTACCAAAACATTTCCATCATTCCAAATAAGAACTCTGTATATGTGAAGCCTTAACTTTCCATGCCCTACCCCAAACCCGTCTCTCTCTCTTTTTTAAAATAAATACACACATTTCTCAATTAAATGTACTGCATACATATAAAATTTTTTTAATCAAACAATATGTTACACAATGTATTTGGTCCATAGTAATGAAATCATACAGTATTTTTCCTTTTGTGTCTGGCTTGCATCACTCAATGTAATGTCCTCCAGGTTCATCCATGTTGTCATATGCTTTACAACTTCATTTCTTACAGCTGCAGAATATTCCATCATGTGAATAGACTACAGTTTGTTTATCCATTTGTCTGTTGATGGACACCTGGGTTGTTTCCAACTTTTGACAATGGTGAATAATGTGGCTATAAACATTGGTGTGCAGATATCTGTTCGTGTCACTGCTCTCAGTTCTTCTGCATAGTGGTATTGCCAGGTCATGTGGCAAGTCTATATTCAACTTCCTTAGGAACTGTCAAACAGTCCTCCACAGTGGCTGTACCATTCTGCATTCCCACCAACAGTGAGTAAGTGTTCCTATCTCTCCACATCCTCTCCAACACTTGTAGTTCTCTGTCTTTTTAATAGTGGCCATTCTGATAGGTGTGAAATGATATCTCATTGTAGTTTTGATTTGCATTTCCCTAATCATGAGTGATGTTGAGCATTTCTTCATGTGTTTTTTTGCCATTTATATTTCTTCTTTGGAGAAATGTCTATTCAAGTCTTTTGTCCATTTTTAAATTGGGTTGTTTGTCTTTTTATTGTTGAGTTGTAACATCTCTTTATATATCCTGGATATTAAACCCTTATCAGATATGTGATTTCCAAATATTTTTCCCATTGAGTTGGCTGCCTTTTCACCCTTTTGACAAAGTCCTGTGAGGTGTAAAAGTGTTGAATTTTGAGGAGGTCCCATTTATCTATTTTTTCTTTTCTTGCGTGTGCTTTGGGTGTAAGGTCCAAGAAACCACCACCTACTACAAGTTCTTGAAGATGTTTCCCTACATTTTCTTCTAGTTTTATGGTCCTGGCTTTTATATTTAGATCCTTGATCCATTTTGAGTTGATTCTTGTATAGGGGGTGAGATAGGGGTCCTCTTTCATTCTTTTGGTTATAGATATCCAGTTCTCCCAACACCATTTGTCGAAGAGACTGTTTTTTCCCATTAACATGGACTTGGTAGGTTTGTCAAAAACCAGTTGACTATATAGGTGAGGGTTTATTTCTGGGTTCTCAATTCTATTCCACGGATTGATGTGTCTCTTTATGCCAGTACCATACTGTTTTGACCACCATAGCTTTGTAATATGTTTCAAGTCAGGCAGTGAAATTCCTCCCATGTCACTCTTCTTTTTTAGAATGCTTTTGGCTATTCGGGTGCACTTACCCTTCCAAATGATTTTGGTAATTGCCTTCTCTAATTCTGTAAAGTAAGCTGTTGGGATTTTGATTGGTATTGCATTGAATCTGTAAATCAGTTTGGGTAAGATTGACATCTTCATGATATTTATTCTTTCCATCCATGAACACAGAATGTCTTCCCATTTGTTTACGTCTTTTTAAATTTCTTTTAGCATTGCTTTGTAGTTTTCTGCATATAAGTCCTGAACTTCTTTGGTTAAATTAACTCCTAGGTATTTGAGTCTTTTTGTTGCTATTGAAATGGAATTTTCCCCCTTATTTCCTCCTCAGATTGTTCAGTACTAATGTACAAAAACATTACCAATTTTTGTTTGTTGATCTTGTATCCTGCCACTCATTTATTAATTCAAGTGGCTTTGTTGTGGATACTTCAGGATTTTCTAAGTACAGGATCATGTCATCCGCAAACAGTGAGAGTTTTACTTCCTCTTTTCCTATTTGGATGCCTTTAATTTTTTTTCTTGTCTAATTGCCCTACCTAGAACTTCTAGTACAATGTTGAATAACAATGGTGACAGTGGGCATCCTTGTCTTGTTCCTGATCTTAAAGGGAAAGCTTTCAACCTTTCCCTGTTGAGTGGGATGTTGGCTGTGGGTTTTTCATATATGCCTTTTATCATATTGAGGAATTTTCCTTCTATTCCTATCTTTTGAAGTATTTTTTATCAAAAAAGGATGCTGGATTATGTCAAATGCCTTTTCTACATCTATTGAGATGATCATGTGTTTTTTTTCCCTTCAATTTATTAATGTGGTGTACTACATTGATTGATTTGTTTATGCTGAACCAGCCTTGCATACCAGTAATAAATCCCACTAGGTTGTATTGAATAAGTCTTTTGATATGCTGTTGGATTCTATTTGCAAGTATTTTGTTGAGGATTTTTCCATCTATGTTCATTAAAGAGATGATCTGTAATTTTCTTTTCTTGTAGTGTCTTTATCTGGCTTTGGTATTAGGGTGATGTTGGCTCATAAAATGTGTTGGTAATTTTCTCCCTTCTTCAATTTTTTGAAAGAGTATAAACAGGATTGATGCTAATTCTTCTCAAAATGCTTGGTAGAATCCACCTGTGAAGCCATCTGGTCCTGGACGTTTCTTTGTTGGAAGATTTTTGTTTACTGATTCATTCTCTTTAAATGTGATTGGTTTTTTAAGTTCTTGTATTTCTTGTAGAGTCAATGCAGGTTGTGTGTTTCTAGGAATTTGTCCATTTCACCTAGGTTGACTAGTTTGTTGGGTTATAGTTTCTAATAATATCCTCTTATGATCCTTTTTCTTTCTGTGGGGTCAAGTCATAACTTCACTCCCTTCCTTTCTGATTTTATTTATTTGCATCTACTCTCTTTTTCCCTTTGTTAGTCTAGCTAGGGCTTTGTCAATTTTATTGATCTTCTCAAAGAAGCTTTTGGTTTTGTTGATTTTCTCTATTGTTTCTTTTTGTTGTTGTTTTTCTCAATTTTATTTATTTCTGCTCTAATATTTTTAATTTCTTTCCCTGTGCTTACCCTGTGTAGCCATTTGGCAGTTTTGATGTAATTTTGAATTCTAAAAATATATATATTAGATTATGCTTGTAAACTGGTCTGCTAATCTGGGCATGATTAAATTATGATTAGGGCATTAACTGAGCCAAGTCAGTAGAGCGTTGAGCCCCACCCCTTGGTGGGTGGGGGAATCAAATATAAAAGGCATGGCAAAGGACAGAGGAAGCAGTTTTGATGTTGGAGTTTTGATGTTGGAGAGAAGGCCCTGGGATAGAGACAAGCCATTCGCCTGAGAGTTCACAGCTGGCCTTGTGGAGAGAAGCAAAGTCTAGAGAGCCTCATGGTCTACAGCTGACCTTGTGGAGGAAACAGAGGCGCTAACCCCAGAGAGAAATGCAGCCCAGGAAGAGAGGAGCCCAAGAAGCCTGAACCCTGGCAAACATTGGCAGCTGTCTTGCTCCAACACGTGGCAATGGTTTTTGGTGAGGGAAGAATGAAGCAGAACACTTCATGTAAATAATGACTCCCAGGAGAAAATTTAATGGAACCTTTATTACCAACCGGGGTGCACTCCTTGGTGAGAGTCGCGCCTAACGTCCGGAGACTGCAGTCTTTATAGATTCCTTTCCCATGCGCGCCACTCCTTCTCGCGTGCGCGCCAAAAGGCAGGATTGGGTTAAACATATACATTTCTACATAAGGTTATGAGCAAAGCAAGCAGGCACAGTTCCAGAAGCTGATGTTTGCCTCTTAGCGTTTCAGCGGGGAAGGGGAGTGGTTGATCTTTGGGGCATGATGTGCTGATTCTTTTCAGACCCGGATGGGCACCTGGGTTTTTTTCCTCACCCGCAATTGTTAGAAGATTTTTCTACTGGGAATTTCCTGGTACTGTTTTACTTCCTTCTCAGAAACTTATGCTTTATGGCCTGGTATCTGTGGACTTCTACCCCAAATGAATACCCTTTATAAAGCCCAACCTATCTGTGGTATTTTGCATTAGCACCCATTTGGCTGACTAATACACCCTGGGAATGGTTTGCTGTTCTTTTTCTAGGTTCTCTAGTTTTCAGTTAGATCTTCGATATTATCTCTTTCTTCTTTTTTAATATAGGTGTTTAGGGCTATAAATTTCCCTCTGAGCACTGCCTTTGCTGTATCCCATAAATTTTGATAAGTTGTGTTCTCATTTACATTTATCTCAATATATTTACTAATTTCACTTACTATTGCTTCTTTGACCCACTGATTATTTAGGAGTGTGTAGTTCAGCCTCCAAACAGTTGTGAATTTGCCTCTTTCCTATTATTGATTTCCAGTTTCATTCCATTATGATCTGAGAAGGTGCTTTGTATAATTTCAATCTTTTTATATTTATTGAGAACTGCATTGTGACCTAACATGTGGTCTGTCCTGGAGAAGGAACTGTGAGCACTTGAGAAGAATGTATAACCTGAAGAGTTTGGGTGTAACAATCTCTGGTCATTTGGTCTGCTCACCTCTTCATTAAGTCTATACAGGAGTCTCCCTTTTGGTGTCCTTGGCAATGCTGTAATCAGCTACTTCTGCAGCTAGTTTTACTCCTTCTAAAATTTCAGTGATTTGTGTGGCATGTTTAATGTCTTTTCACCCAAATGACAAGAGTCCTCTCTCCTTCCAAATCCCCATGTGCATGCAAGATAAGAAAAGCATATTTTGAGTCGGTGTAAATGTTCACTCACTTTCTGTCTCCTCTTTGGAGGGCTTTGAAAAGAGCGACAAGCTCAGCTTTTTGTGCAGAGCTCCCAGGGGAAAGTGGCACAGCTTCTAGTACTTCCAGTTACAAGAGCATATCCAGGGAAGTGGATGTGGCTCAAGTGGTTGGGTTCCTGTCTACCATATGGGAGGCCCTGGGCCCGGTTCCTGGGGATTCCTGGGGAGAGTTGACAACCTGCCTGTAAAGAGCTGGCACAACAAGATGACCCAACAAAGGCAGACAAGCAGATACAGAGGAAAAACACACAGTGAATGGACACAGAAAGCAGACAGCAAGCACAAGTGGCAAGGGGGGAATAAATTAAAAAATAAATCTTTAAAAAAAAAAAGGGCATATCCAGCTTTCGAACACCCCCTTCAATGAAACTACTCCCATCAGTGAAGATTTCCAAATCTGGATTTAGCAGAGGAGTATCCCAAAAGTCCTTCCTGGAAGAAAACACTTCCTCCAGTGTTTCTATACAATCATGAATAGGTACTTCCTCAGTACTTGATGGGAGTAGAGAAGTTGGATTTAAGGTTGCACAAACTTTGAGTTGAACCTCTGGGTTATCTAGGAGTGCTGCTTGATATCTTCCGAGCCTCCTTGGGTTAGCCAAAGATTTTATTTTCCTTCAAGCAGTGTGAGTACTCAATGGGGGGTGTGACTGGTGAGGGGCTGTCCTAATGTAAAATTTTCAGCTTCCTGTAGTAAGACACAGGTTGCAGCAACAGCTCTTAAACCTGCTGGCCACTCGTTTGCAGTATTGTTTAGCAATTTAACGCTGCCAGACGATGCTCACCTCCCGATCTCTGGGTTAATACTCCAAGGGCTCCAGCTTGCCTTTCATGGCCAAATAAATCAAAAGGCTTTCAGAGATCTGGTAATCTCAGGACAGGAGCATTCATTAGCTCCCTCTTTAATTGGCAAAAGGCTTGCTCACATTCAGAGGTCCACCGGAGGGGCTCTGCACCCCCACAAACCAGAGCTGCGTGCAGGGGTTTAACTATTAACCCAAAATTTGGAATCCAAATTTGGCAGAACCCAGCCATGTCTAAAAATCCCTGCAGCTGGCGATGGCTCTTTGGGCTGCTTATTTCTAAAATAGTTTTTACCCTAGCAGTTGTCAGGGTCCTTGTCCCTTTCTTTAGTTCAAACCTGGGATAGTGGACAGATTTCTGAACCAACTGCCCTTTACTTTTCAAGACCTTCTATCCTAAAGTTGCTAAGCTGTTTAGCATCTCAGTTATGTCTTTTATACATTCCTCCTGGGTTGGGCTTGCAATTAGACTGTCATCTACATACTGAAGATATTGCCCTTTTAACATAACTGTCTCTGTAAGTCCTGGGCTAATTGTTTGCCAAAAATGGCTGGGGAATTTTTGAATCTTTGGGGCAAGACATGCATTTATATTGTTGCTTATGTCCTGCACTTGGTTCTTCCCAGTCAAAGGCAAAAATTTGTTGAGAGAAGCCATCCAGAGGAATGCAAAAGAAAGCATCTTTTAAATCTAATACTGAAAATCATTCATTTTCTGCATTGAGGGTAGTAAGCAAGACGTATGGGGTTGGCACAACTACGTGGATATCTTCAACTATCTTATTTATAGCCCTTAAATCTTGGACAAACCGATACTCTCGACTTGTGCCAGGCTTTAGAATAGGTAGAACTGGAGTGTTGTACAGTGATCTGCAAGTTTGGATCAGTCCCACAGTCAACAGCTGTTGAATTATTGGAGTTAACCCCATTTTGCTTTAAAAGGAAGCAGGTACTGCTTGATGCGGACTGGCTGGGCACAAGGTTATAACTGTATTTTTACCGGATTTGCACGGGCATTGCAGCTGGGGAGTCCCATTGCCCAAACCGCTGCATTTACCTGAGAATCTGTTTGAAAGGGGTAAGTGTTATTGTTCCCTTCATGCTCTCCTCCCGCTTCAGCTAAAAGGGCAGCCTGCAGGGTCCGTGCTCGGCTTGTTGGGACTCTCACATTTAGATATCTTTTTTCAAAGTGATTTCTGCTTGCAGTTTAGCTAAAAAATCCCTTCCTAAAAGGGGAACTGGACATTCAGGCATGTAGAGGAATTGGTGGCAGACCTGGCCCTTCCCAATCTGGCAGCTTAAAGGGGCTAAAAACCGCAGTTGTGAAGTTTTCCCCATGGCCCCAGAAATAATGGTTTCCTTTTTAGTAAGAGGGCTTAGCTCTTCATTAACCACCGAGTAAGTAGCTCCTGTATCCACAAGAAACTTGACTTGCTTCCCTCCCACTGTTGCAATTACCTGGGGCTCCTGTTCCGAGATGGAGCTACTGGGGGGGAGGCTCCAGTCCCTGAGCTCTGGGCTCCTTCTCAGAGTCACTGTGGGTTTCCCTGGCTACCATCATTTGGGGTTTTCCTGCCTTTAACTTGGGACACTCCTTTTTCCAGTGGCCTTCACCTCTGCAGTAGGTGCACTGTTGAGGTCCTAAGGTTGGGCGCTCAGAACCCTTCTGCCGTCCTGGCTTTGGGTGCCCAAGATTGCCTGCATACCTGCCTTCCCATGCACAATTACTGCTGCTAATGGCGCTGCTTGCTGCTTCATCTGCTGATGGAGTTTCAATTAAAGGCCACGACTACTGACAGAAAACAAGGTCACCTTGGAATGTAATAAACAAGCTCTCCAGTCTCATGCTAACAGGAGCTGGGTGGGGAAACATCCTGAGCTTGCCTGTAAATTGCAGAAATGTAAAAGAGCTGAGTCATTGACATTTAAGACTTGTTGATTTCAGTAAAATGTAACTGTCAAGTATCTATTGCCCTTGCACATGCTCACACGTATTTTCTTTGTTCTAAAGCCAAATAAAAGCCACACTTTATGAGGTGGCTGGTCTCTTCTCTCCATATCGGACGGAGAGTCCCCTGATCCCAGTTTTTCTCCTCTTTGTCTTATTCTTTCTTTCTCATCCGCGGCACCGTTTTCATGGACCCAGTTCTTGAACGCCAACAATCTGCTTCTGTTGTGTCTTCTCCATGGCTTAGTCCCTATTTGTGTACACTTTAAAGGCGATTTCCACCAACTGTGAGGCACACCAAACCCTCCATCTAACTTCTGCAATTTTGGACGAATGCTGGGGCACTTTAACTTATTAATAAATAAGTTTGCCATATGCGCATTTTTGGGCTTTTCTGGGTCTATACCTGTATATCTGCAAAAAGCATTAAAGATACAGAGGGATTTCCTGCGGTTCTTGCTGGGCCTCCTGTAACTCAGTGATGGACTTTTGCTTTGGAGCACCTTTCCGCAGCCCAGCAGGGATGCAGACCTCACAGTGGTCAAGGCCATTCATATGGCCGCGGTCATTAGGACTCCAGTGAGGATCGGTTTCATGGGCCACCTCATTTGGGGGCTGTAAATAGCCTCTCCCGTGGGTGAGGAGGATGCTCACGAGGGCTTGTACATCAGCCCAGGATGGGTTGTGTGCAGCAAAAATGGAAACAAACAGAGCTGTTACTTTCTCAGGGTCTGCACAGTAAGCTGGAGTGCTATTTTTCCAATTAAACAAGTCGGAGGTGGTGAAGGGAGTGTGGACAAAAAGAAAGCCCTGGGGACGTCCTTGATCATCGATTCCATTCCGAACTTGCCTGAGCAGAAACTGACCTACAGTCTCCTCGGGGTTGGGGGGTGGGAGGGGGTACCCCGGCTGAAAACGGCTCCATTCCGAGTATGGGAGCGAGACTGGAGGGAAGGCTCTTGTGGGAGGGTATGGGGGCCCGACGCCCCCAAGGGAAGTGTGGGTTTTGGCAGTGGCCCCGGCGGGGGAGGAAGTGGAGGTGGTGGGGTAGTTAAGAGTTCATCAGTTGGTTCTCAGGGAGGGGATCCCAGGACCTCAGCAGCTTTCATAACTGGGACTGAAGGGGACCCACAGAATATGAACCCACAACTCTTTCTTGTCTCCTTATCTTTCCACAACTCAAAGAAGACTTGAACATATGGGACTTCTGTCCGTTTCTCTTGCTGCTTACAAAACAAGTCTAATTGCAATGGAGTATTGAAATTCAGAGGATCCATTTCCTGGCTCTCTATCACCTAATCTGTATCTAGGCCACACTTCATTACAAAAAATAATCAATTTATGCTTCTGTAACCCAGATCCCCCAAATTTAGACAAATTTTCAGGACACATCCTAGTGGTGAGCACTCAGGTACTGACGCCTCATTCCCCTTGGTGGCAGAAAAGGAGAGAGAAAGAGAGAGCAGCCAAAACAAAGGCAGAGAAGGCAGTGGGCTTCCCTTTAAGGGAACAAGACTGGGACTCAAACCCACGAAGCCTCTCCCGCTACAACCAAACCTTCGCTACCATAGTGAAGGTAAACCAAATGCTAAACCGTAGTCAGCCAACAGCCAAAAATGTTGAATAAAGGAACGTCCTAACCTTGTGAGCCTTGGCTCCATCGGCAGCTGGAAAGGGGCTCTGCCTGGGTAAAACCTGAGTCCTCGGGAAATCCCAAGCAGCCACTGGAGTCGGGATGTCTCCTTGTGGACAACCCCCTCCACAGTCCACCCTGGAAGTGTTCTCTGGTTACTGTTTTTATTGATTTTGGTCCCGGCAGAGTTGCCAATTTGTTAGGCCTCAAAGCAGGGCCTTTATGGATGACCAGAGATGGCAAAAAGAAAACTTCAACACGAGAGTTAGGTAAAGCTCACATTTATTGCGTCTGCAGAGCCAAGGAGCCAAGGATGGTCTAAAGCGGCTCAGACCTGACTCCCTGAGCAAGACCTGGCTCTTGCTTAAATGCCTGAGTTTCAACTTAGCATCTGCTTTATTATGCATTAGCTTTTTATGCATATGGATGAACATACATAGCTAGTTATATACTTGTATGATTGGTATGTTCAGGAAGTCATGTACATTGCATGATCAAAAAAGGTGTGCATAACTCCACCCCTGGGTGGGAATTTTTTTTTTTTTTTTTAAGATTTTTTATTTATTTATTCATTTATCCCCCCCTTGCTGCCTGTGCTCGCCGGGTCAGCCAACCACGCCGTGCGGGCGGGCCCGCCCCCACCAGGAGGCCCCGGGAACCGACCCGGGGCCTCCCACATGGTAAACGGGAGCCCCACTGATTGAGCCACAGCCGCTTCCCCTGGGTGGGAATTTTACTATGTTAATTGAGCAAGTTGAAGTGAAGACAGCCAGGGGCTTCTTTTGTGCACATCTGGCCAACTGGTTGAAGCTGGTTTTCATACTTTGTTGCTCCAGAAGGATTTTCTTGACCACAAGAAACAGAATCTGGCACCAAGAGATTCTACCTAATTTACATATAATTCTTTCCATTGTATCTTAGCAACAGGGAGAGAAAGGGGAACAAACAAGTTACTTTCAGGTATTTGGTCATTTCACCCTGCATCCATCATTAGCATTCCCTTTTATATAACATGTTGCTTTTGACACTTTCAGAACCTTCTTCTTGTCTTATGCATTTGACAGTGTAATCAGAAAATGATGGGTTGTATTTTCTATCATGTTTATCATGTTTGGTGGTCTCTGAGCTTCTTAGATGTGCATATACATGTCTTTCGCAAAGTTTCGGAAGTTCTCTGTCATTATTTATTTGACTGTTTCTTCTGCCTCTTTCTTCTACTTCTAGGACTCCCATAACATATATATTGGTGCAACTGATGGTGTCCCATAGATGTTTTAGGCTGTTTTCACTTTTAATATATTTTTTTCTTTCTGTTCCTCAGCCTGACTCATTTCAAGTAGTTTATCTTCAAGTTCACGGATTCTTTCTTCTGACATCTCCAATCTGCTTTTGAAAAAGTCATTGGCATTTTTCATTTCATTATTGTGGTCTTCAACTCCAGTAGTTGTTTGGTTACTTTTAGAATTCCTATATCTTTAGATACTCATACTATTCGTTCATTGTTTTCCTGACATTCTGTAGTTCTTTCTTTGTACTTTCCTTCATCTACTCAATCACTTTTAAGATCACTTCTTAAAGACTTTGAATGGTACTTCCACATTCTCATGTTCATTATTGGTGTTTTCTGTAATTTTATCCTCTTCCTTTAGATGGGCCATCATTTCCTGTTTGTCTTGTACTCTTGTTGAACACTGTATATTCTAATATTTTAAAATGTTGACTCTGGGATTTATTTCCTGAGATTTCTGTTTCATGGTTTTGTAGTCTATTGGTGATAAAACAGAGATTTTCTTGAGCTTCAGCCCTCCTATCAGGAAGGTCTGCCCAAGGCAGAGCTTTGTTTCCCAAGGGACAAACCTCCCTCTCCAGTGTGTTTAAAGCTGGCATGCCTTTGTCCTAGACTGCCTGCCTCTGTAGTTTTTCACACTTCTTCCATTGTCTCAAGCTACTTTTGCCTGGAGGGCAAATTCTGGGAAGTGGGCCACTCTGAAGAGGACTCCCCCAAGTGAGTCTTTCCCAGCCAAAATAGGGTCAGAGACCCACAAAGGGGGCACAGACTGGATCCAAAGTGCCCTGTGAAAGGGGGTCGGGAAGGGTGCCAAAAACTTCTTGGATGGCTCCCCAAAGCTTGAGGTTTCCTGGCCTGCCAGCTAATATAGCCCTTCTGCTATACTTCCTCCACAGAGGAAGCACTGCATCTTTACATCTCCACTGCCTCTTCTCCTGTCTGGGTAGGGTCGAAACAATGGCTGCCACCACTTTTGTCCAGAGCAGGTTGAAACAGTAGCTGCCCTCAGACCTAGGCCTCCAGTGATCCCAATTCATGAATCAAAAGCTGTAACCAGTGATTGGCTGTGCCCACCCATTCTTGGGGAAGAGAATTTTTGTCCTTTTCTGGCAACAGAAAGCTAGCCGAAGACTGGACCTCATGGCAGCCTGCTACAAGAGTGCGGGATGGACACTGGCAGCCTTCATAGGGAGAGGGAAAACTACTGTTATTTACCATAATTTATCAGCCTCTTCTTCCTGCTTTTCCCTGGATACCATACAGTGTTCTTCTGGCCTCCAGAGCTTTAAAATAGTTGCTTCAGATGGTTCCTGCCTGCTTAATAGTTGTTTTGGTGGGAGGACTGAGTCCTGGCACTCCATTCTCCACCATCTTCCCCAGAAGCTGTAGCTCTAGATGGATTTTTATTTCACACAAGTCTCAAAACAACTGTATGTATAGTCTAAATACTTCACCAGAGCAATAGGGAAGTGTAAACTAAATACATAAACTGGATTAAAAGGTGTAAAAGACAAAAATGGTAAAATTTACAAAAGGAATCTTTGCTAGTTGAAAATGAACCATGTAACATAATGCTTCATACCACAATCACATATTTATATTTTACATCATTTGAAACTCTGCTCTTCTAGTAAAATATTAAATATTTGTTTGAACACTTACTTTGTTGTAAAACTAGTGAAGAGATATCATCAGCAACTTGTGTAAATACTTCACACTTTCAATAATCATATTGGGTTGTATTTGTGTGGCAGGAAAAGACATTTAGGAAATTATTAGCATGAGGAAAATAGTGTTTTTTCCAACCAAGTAGTCAGGAACTTCAAGAGTAAGTTTGGGATGTGAGGGCGATCTGTCACCCCATTGATCGCCAGGGTTGATTTGGCTGATCTGGCTGGCTAGGCGGGTGTCCCCTTCCTCCCTCACCGCTCCATGTGCGTCCCTCCCGAAGCTGCACGCTCAGTCAAAGAGGACGACCTTCCCCGCTAGAGGAGGACCGTTCTTCGGTCAAGGGTATACAAGTAGCTGCGCTTCCCTGCTAGAACCTCCAAACAAGCTCTCAAGAGTAAGTTTGTGTAAGTTTGTGTTGTATTAGAGTCTGATTCCAATTTTTGATGTTTCACTGACACCTTTTAAGCTTTAACCTTCTCTTTTCCCTGTCCTCATATCTGGGAAAGCTGGTAAGCCCAGGTGCTCCCTCCTTTAGCACAATTAGCAAGATCAAACCATATATGGGTACGCTCACACCAGTGCCACAGTGAGTGCCATTAAAATCCCCTTGACAGCTTTCCTTCTCTTTTTTTTTTTTTTGCTTTTTAATTAAAAAAAAATTTTTTTTTACTTTATTTTGTACATTTAATAATTAAAAATATAAACAATTAAAAACTAAAAAAAAGTAAACACAGATGAATAAATATATACATTTCTCAATTAACTGTAATGGATACATATAAATTTTTTTTGGTCATACAATATATAACACAATATATTTGGTTCATAGTAACACAATCATACAGAATTTGTCCTTTTGTGTCTGGCTTGCTTTGCTCAACATAATGTCCTCCAGGTTCATCCATGTTGTCATATGTTTTACAACTTCATATCTTCTTACAGCTGCATAATATTCCATTGTGTGAATAGACCACAGTTTGTTTATCCATTCGTCTGTTGATGGACACCTGGGTTGTTTCCAACTTTTGGCAATGGTGAATAATGCTATGAACATCAGTGAGCAGATGTCTGTTCGTGTCACTGCTCTCAGTTCCTCTGGGTACATACCCAGTAGTGGTATTGTCGAGTCACGTGGCAAATCTATATTCAACTTCTTTAGGAACTGTCAAACAGTCCTCCACAGTGGCTGCACCATTCTGCATTCTCACCAACAGTGAGTAAATGTTCCTGTCTCTCCACATCCTCTCCAACACTTGTAGTTCTCTTTTTAATAGTGGCCATTCTGATAGGTATCTCAGGTCTTTTTGAATCAACTTGGAAGCTCACCACAGACAGCATCACTGTGTAATAAAAAAACCTTCATATACATTTGGCGTGTGACATCAGCCTTGATATCCAAATCAAATTTTGGATCAGGGTACATGGTGGCTCCATAGGTTGTTCACAAGCACAAATTAACTAAAATAAAACTAAAATGATTTGGGGTGTGGGATGAACTGTTGGCGTTCAAGAACTGGGTCCGTGAGAATGGTGCCGCAGATGAGAAAGAAAGAATAAGACAAAGAGAAGAACTGGGATCAGGGGACTCTCTGTCTGATATGGAGAGAAGAGCCCAGCCACATCCTGAGGTGTGGCTTTTATTTTTGCTTTAAAACAAAGAAAGTACGTGTGAGCATAGGTACTTGACAGTTACATTTTACTGAAATCAACAAGTCTTAAAGGTTAGTGGCTCAGTTCCTCTTTTCCTTCCTGCAATTCACAGACATTGTAAATCCTACAAGCTCAGGATGTTTCCCCACCCAGCTCCTATTAGCATGAGACCGGAGGGCTTGTTTCCTATATTCCAAGGTGACCTTCTTTTCTGTCAGTAGTCATGGCCTTTAATTGAAACTCCATCAATGAACGTGTGAAGTTCTTAGTATATCTATAAATACCAAAAAAAAAAAAAAAAAAGCTTCCCTTTAAATGTACTTTTGTTTCTAATAGGGATCTTATGAACAGAGAAGTTTTCATATTCTGTTTAGCGCTGTGATTTGGAACTTCGTACTCCAGAAAAATCTTGTTCTTAACTTAACTCATTCCTGTAATTGTGAACCCATTGTAAGTAGGACCTTTTGATGAGGTTACTTCAGTTAAGGTGTGGGCCCAACCCAATTAGGATGGGTCTTAATGCTATTCCCAGAATCCTTTATAAGCAGAACAAAACCCAGATAGAAAGCCATGGGAACCAAGGAACAGAAAGTCAATGGAAACAAGGAGAGAAGGAAGGGATAGACCACCATGTACATGGCCATGTACTGAGGCACCTAGGACAAAGGATCACAGGCAGCCAACCCCAGAACCCGACTTCAGGAAGAAGGCATCACCTCAATGACACTTGGATGTCAAGTGTCATTTGGATGTTTCCTAAATTGTGAGCCAATAAATTCCCACTGTTTAAGCAAACCCATTGCATGGCATTTGCCTGAACAGTCAAGGAAATTAAAACAGGCACCAAGCAAGAAAAAGAGGTTTTCAACTTTAATTCTAAAATTTTTTAAAATTTCCTAACATTTTTGAGATGCATAATATATTCATTTTTTACATCATGTAAATTAAGACCAAAACAAGCAAGCCATGAGTTTTATTTAGGTACATAATGGGCATGTGGAAATTTCACAGGTACATATTCATGAGCAGTGATGTAGGTGTTAGAAGGGCAGTCTGAAATTGCACAGCTACAGTATTTTCAATATAGCCACAAAAATATCCAAGGGGCAAGGGTGGGGAGAGTGACTTGAGTGCAAATTATGAATAGATGGTGTGGCAGTTTGATGTAATTATGAATTCCAAAAATATAATTGAATCATGCTTGTAAACTGATCTGTTAATCTGGGCATGACTAGGTTAGCATTAGGGCGTTGAGCCCCACCCCTTGGTGGGTGGGGGATTGAATATAAAAGGCAAAGCAAAGGACAGTTGAAGCAGTCTTTTGAGAAGCAGTTTTGATGTTGGAAAGAAGGCCCCAGGAGAAGAGAAGCAAGCCGTTTGCCTGATCGTCTACAGCTGACCTCGTGGAGGAAACAGGAGCTAAGTCCGGAGAGAAACACAGCCCTGGGAAGAGAGGAACCCAGAAGCCTGAACCCTGGCAAACACCGGCAGCTGTCTTGCTCCAATACGTGGCAATGAACATTGGTGAGAGAAGAAACTTAACGCTTTATGGCCTGGTATCTGTGGACTTCTACCCCAAATAAATACCCTTTATAAAGACCAACCCATTTTTGGTATTTTACATTAGCACCCCTTTGGCTGACTAATACAGATGGTATATTGTTTGATTCCACCATGGAAAGAAATTGTTAAAGACAGAACTCAACCTTGAAAGCCTAAAGGTATATTGTTAGCATTTATTATGAAACACCCCTATCAGATAGGTTTGTGCTGACAGATGGAATATGATTTAGAGTTAGAAAAAAAAGTGTTAAATTTTATTAAGTAAAATATAAGGATGAGAATGAATTACAAATAAAGTGGTACCAAAATGCATACATATTGGGGGTTAAATGTGAATCCTGCAACAACCATACTGTATTATTTTTAAAATTCCTCTATACTGATTTCTTTTCAGTTTTCAAGAAAATTCTTTTTTCCCCATAAATCTTTGAAATCCAACAGCTATTTACTTTCTAAGAATAACAACCCATCATTCCCCTCTACTATGTCTACCCCACCACCAATCAATAACCTATCATTCTGCTCCCATGAAAATCTCAGTCCCACAATGACCTGGCCTGCTGTTCCAGTCAGCTGAATTCCCAAGAATTCAGTGGCCCCTATCATAACACATTGTGATAATGAGGATCATAGTTTTACATCTACTTTGTGACCCTCCCCATGCTCTCATTCAAATTAACCAAATAGTGCACCTTAAAACTCAGTGCTTTGTTCTCCCAAGGAATGTAGGTATAAACAAACCCCACCCAATGAACTAGGCATTTCCATTTAACTGATTCCTTTCTGGAAACCATCACAGTAGCATGAAAGGTCTATGATGAAGACATAATGTCAACAGATTTCCAACTTAAGGTAAAAGTCCCCAATAATTATGTAGCCTTTCAAGCAACCTCAGTTATAGAATACAGATATAGCTGAAGATAACTAGACCTTTCCAAACATGTCCTTGCTCTTCAACACCATCATCTCATGACTTTTAAATGACTTCAACTTTTAAATACTGCAGAATTTTAACATATGAGGTTGACTGAACTTTGAGAAAGATTTAGTGACTTAGTTCTCCCTAGAATGAATTCTCTCATGCATGGTCCACTGTGAAAGCTGGTTAAAGAACTTGCAAGATTTCCCTCAAGTATGAAATCTATGGTGAATTGTCAGGTCAGAACATTGCCTAATAAATTCTCTCATAATCACAAAGGCATGAAAGTTGGATAAAAATTCCTGCCAAACATTTTATTTGTGTGGTTTTATTCCAGGATGTTTATTCTGATGTCTAGTGAAGCTTGAGGAGTGCTTAAAGGCTTTGCCACATTCATTACATTTGTAAGGTTTCTCCCCAGTATGAATTCTCTGGTGAATGTTAAGACTTGAAGTTTGTCTAAAGGCCCTGCCACATACAATACATTTATAAGGTTTTTCTCCAGTATGGATTGTCTTATGTTGAGTAAGGCTTGATTTCAGGGTAAAGGAGCTGCCACATTCATAACATTTATAATATGATTTCTCTCTAGTATAGATTCTCGTATGTTGAGTAAAGTTTGGATGCTCGTTTATAACTTTGTCATAAACATTATGTTGGTAAGATTTCTCTCCAGTATGACTTCTTTGATGAATCTTGAGGTCCGACAATTGCCTAAAGGCCTCACCACACTGAATACAAATGCATTCTTTCTCACCAGTATGGATTCTCTGATGACACCAAAGATATGAATGTTTGATAAAAGCCTTCCCACATATATTACATTGGTGTGGTTTCTCTCCAGAATGTATATTGTGATGTCTAGTGAGGCTGGAGGACTGTTTAAAGGTTTTGCCACAATCATTACATTTGTAAGGTTTCTCTCCAGTATGAGATCTCTGGTGAGTTTTAAGGCTTGAAGACTGACTAAAGGCCTTGCCACATATATTACATTTATATGGTTTCTCTCCAGTATGGACTCTCTTATGCTGAGTAAGATGTGAACTCACAGTAAAGGCTTTGCCACACTCGTTACACTTATAAGGTTTCTCTCCAGTATGGATTCTCTTATGAACACAAAGTTGTGCCCATGAGATAAAATCCTTGCCACATTCATTACATTTGTAGTGTTTTTCTCCAGTGTGGATTTTTTGGTGAAGCCTGAGGTCAGAACGTTGCCTAAAGGCCTTGCCACATTCAATACATGTGTATGGTTTCTCCCCAGTATGAATTCTCTCATGATTCCAAAGGCGTGAACGTATGGGAAAATCCTTATCACATACATTACATTTATACTGCTTCTTTCTGGCATGGACTCTCTGATGTCTTATGAGGTTTGAGAAGTGGTAAAAGGCTTTGTCACATTTATTACATTTGTAAGTTTTCCACTCAGAATGAATTACCTGATGATTGGAGAGCCCTGAACGGTAGCTAAAAGTCTTCCCACACTGATTACATTTGTAAGGTTTTTCTCTGTGTGTTTTCTGCTGTTCTGTGAGCAATGAACTATGCATGAAAACCTTCCCATATACATTGCAAATATTGGTTTTGCCACTAGGAGTAACGGTTTGAAATGGTGAAAGTGAGGAAGAAGTTTTTATAGACTTCTCATCTTGATTACATTCATGAATTTTCTCTTCAGTTAGAAATCTCTGAAGTTCAGCCAGATGTGACTGAAAGCTTAATCCAGGTCTAGTTTCAAAACATTTCACATACCTGTTTCCTGCATAGCCTATATGATTTTTAAGTTTTAACAAATGCCTTATAAATGATTTGCCATGTTTGAAATATTGATGTGCAATATTTCTTACTGAAATATTCTGGCTTAGATGGAAATCACTGCAGGATTTATTATATTGTTGACCTTTTCTAAAAGGGAGATTTTTGTTATCAGTTGTAGGTACTCCTATGTAATTTCTCTCAACATATTCCCACTGATTCTGAAAGTCATGCATATTTTCCTGGATTTCTCTGAAAAACTCCTCAATGCTATGGCTTTCATATCCTTCCAATATCACTAGTTGGTATAATTCTCCCATATTAATGTCCTCTTTTGGTGATAATTCCTTGATCACACATCTAGGAGAGATATCTGAAAGACATAAAGAATCATATGCTTATTAACTAGAGTTGGAAAATAATTTTTTTATACAGAAACTTTTATATAGAACATACAAGAAAAATTAGAGCAGAAATCAATGAAATTGAAAATGGGCAAATAGAGAAAAAGGAGGAAGAAAAAGCTGGTTCTTTGAAAAGATCAATAAAATTGATAAACCTCTTCCCATGCTAAACAACAAAAACAGAGAAGACACAAATTACCAAAATCAGAAATGAATGAACATCACTATGATCCCATGGACATAAGACAGATAATAAAGGAATACTGTGCACTGCCCACAAATCTGATAACTTGGGAAAAAACGGACAATTTTCTTGGAAGATACAATTTACAAAAAATTCAACACAAGGAGAAACATAGCATGACAAGGCCTATATCTATTAAAGAAATTTAACCAACAATTGAAACAGAAAACAATCGATCCAGATGGTTTCACTGGTGAATTCTACCAAATATTTAAATAATAAATGATATCAATTCTCAATTTTTCCAAAAATATACATAGAAGGATACAATTCCTAACTTATTTTGTGAAGGCACTATTACCATAATACTTAAACAGGGCAGCTATTAAAAGAAAGGAAAATTATAGATCAATATCACTCAAAAACATGCAAGTAAAACCCTCAACACAATATTAGCAAATTGAATCTGACAATGTATAAGAATAATTAGACACTAAGACCAAGTGGTAGTTATTCCAGATATGCAAGGATGGTTCACTATTCAAAACTAATTAATGTAATCCATCATATCAACAGGCTATAGAAAAAAAATCACCTTAACAGATACAGAAAAAGCATTTGACAAAATATCCATTGATGATAAAAAAAAATTCTCAGAAAACTAGGAATACAGGGGAAATTCCTCAACTTGATAAAGAACATCTGCAAAAAACCTACAGTCAGTCAGCATCATACTTAAGGGTGAGAAACCTGTCCCCTAAAACTGGGAAGAAGGTAAGAATGCCCCCCTCAACACTCCTATTCAACATCATACTGGAAGTTGTACCTAATGCAATAACACAAGAAAAGGAAATAAAAGGATTATATATCTGGAAGAAAGAAAACTGTCTTTGCAAATGATATGATTGTCTATTTAGAAAATCCCACTGAATTGACAAAAATAGTACTGGAACTATGAAGTGATTCATAGTTGCAAGATATAAAGTTAATACACAAAAGTCAAATGCTTTCCTACCCCAGAAACAAACAATGGGAATTTGAAAACACATTGAGGTAGGTTAGTATAGGGAAAGGGAAGACTTGGGTCACAGCTGAAGAACTGGCAGAAAACATGCCTGGCAGACCACATGGCTGTGAATACCTGCCCGGAAACCTCCTTAGGGGAAGGCTGCTGGGAAGATCCTGCCAGACCCTGGCTATGAGATCCTATTTGGAACTCTTTCCGGGGTCAAGGAGAAGCCCCGGATAATCCCAAACAGGCCTCCTCATTGGGCCCCTGAGAGCAAACAGGCAGGGATCGTAAGGCAACCAATCAGAACCGCAACAGCAGGGGCCCCTCCCCAACATTATAAAGGGGGAGGAATAAAGGTTCTGAAAGGCCTAATCTGGGGCCCCCATGTGCATGATTCATTCCGTATCATGCCTGCAGTCCATGTCTCGGACTGTGTGCTCTTTTCTTGTTTTTAAATAAACTCCTTACTCCCTTGCCTACCCTAAGCATGTCCTTAAATTCTTTTACGTGACATAAGCCAAGAACCTAGAAGCCCAGAATCCGGAGCCTTCTGCCAACAACAGCACTTACATTAGCATCCAAAAAATAAACAAAAAAACTCAGGTATAGATCTAACAAAATATGTATAATGTCTATATGAAGAAAACAAAATTCTGATAAAATAAGATATAAATAAATGGAGGATATTCCATTTATGTATAGGAAGACTTCATATTATTAAGATATCAATTCTTCCAAACTTGATCTATAGAGTCAATGTGATCCCAATCAAAATTCAGCAAGTTATTTTGTGGACATCAATGAACTGATTCTAAAGTTTAGATGGAAAGGCAAAAAAAACCAGAGTTGGCAACACAATACTGAAGAAGAACTAAGTTGGAAGACTGATACTACCTGACTTCAAGGCTTATTAATAAAGTCACACAAATAGTCAATTGATTTTTAACAAGGGGGCAAAGACAATTCAATGGAGAAAGGTTTTTTGTTTGTTTTCCAACAAATGGTATTGGAACAAATGGACATTCACATACTAAAATGAATCTAGACAAATTTTACACATTTCCCCCAAATTAACTCAAAAATGGATCATAAACCTAAATGTAAATTGCAAAAATACATTATTGCAATTTACAATGAATACTCTAGCAGATAATCTAGGAGAAAATTTAGATGACCTTGGGTTTGGCAACGACTCTTTAGATACAACACCGAAAGTATGATCCATGAAAGAAAAAAATTGATAAGCAGACTTCATTAAAATTAAAATCTTCTGCTCTGTGAAAGACATTGCTAAGAGAATGAAAAGATAAGCCACAGACTAGGAGAAAATATATACAAAACACATATCTGATAAAGGACTTGCATCCAAAATATACAGAGAACTCTTATAACTCAACAGTAAGAAAACAAAACAACCCAATTTAAAAAATGGGCAGAAGAGCTGAACCTCCCAGAAAAGATATGCAGATGGCAAATGAGCTCATGAAAAGATGCTCAACATATGTCATTTGAGAAGTGCAAATTAAAACAACAATGAGATACCACTACACAACTATTAAAATGACTAAAATCTAAAACATTGGCAATACCAAATCTGGCAGGATGTGGAACTCTCATTCATTGCTGTTGGAAATTCAGAATGCTACAGCTACCCTCGAAGACAGTTTGGGAATTTCTCGCAAAGTTAGAGGCATACTGTATGATACAGCAATTGAATTCCTATATATTCACCCAAATGAGTTGAAACCTGATGTCAACACAAAAACTTTGACATGAACCTTTATAACAACTGTGTTCATTATTGCCCAAACCTAGAAACAACCAAGATTTCCTTAAATAGAAGAATGGATAAACAAGCTGGAATAGCCACACAATGGAATATTATGCAGTAATAAAAAGATATGAGCTATCAAGCTATGGAAAGACAGGCAAGAACCTTAAATGCATATTGTAAAGTGAAAGAAGCCAGTCTTAAAAGGCCACATACTGTACGATACCAATTACAGGACATCCTGGGAAAGGCAAAACTATATAAACAGTAAAAAGTTCAACAGTAAAAAATGGTTGACAAAGGTTCATGGGAAAGAATTCAATTGGTAAAGCAGAGGGAAATTTTAGGGCAGTGAAACTAGTCTATATAATACTTTAATGGTGGGTACATGACATTATGCATTTGTCAAAACCAGTAAAACTATACAAAACAAAGAGTGAACCCTAAGACAAACTAGGGACTTTAGTTAATAATGTATAAATATACGTTCATCATTTGTAACACATGTACCACACAAATGCACAAATTTAATAACGGGGAAACTGTGTATGGAGCGAGTAGAAAAGCTACTTGGAAACTTTCTGTATAATTATTCTTTAAACCTAAAAAATGCTCTGAAAAATAAAATCTAGGGGAGCAGATGTGGCTCAAGCAATTGGGTAGCCATCTACCATATAGGAGTCCAGGGTTCAATTCCTGGGGCCTCCTGGTGAAAGGCAAGCTGCCCACGTGGAGTGCTGGCCTGTGTAGAAAGCTGGCGCAGCAAGATGACCCAACAAAAAGAGACACAGAGGAGAGACAATAAGAGACACAGCAGACCAGAGAGCTGAGGTGGCACAAGAGATTGAGCGCCTCTCTCCCACTCCAGAAGGTCCCAGGGTCGGTTCCCGGTGCTGTCTAAAGAGAAGACAAGCACACACAGAAGAACACACAGAGAGCAGACAGTGAGCACAAAACGAGGGGTGGGGAGAAATAAATAAATAAATCTTAAAACAAACAAACAAATAAGCAAGCAAACAAACAGGCAAACAAATGACAAAACCAACTCAGGGGAGCAAATGTGGCTCAGTGGTTGAGCACTGGCTTCCCACATACAAGGTCCTGGGTTCAATTCCTGGCACCTAAAAAAAAAAAATCTATTTAAAACATTACATTAAAAGCCAATATTCAGAATGAACAGAGTTATGAAAATTCTCAACCATGGTATTCGAATGTGTAGGAATACAAAGAGAACAGGATTCCTCAATAAAGACAGAGTGATTACAAGTAATTCACATTATTTTCATCAGATCCTAGTTCCACACACGCTTTGAACAACCCACAAATAATATCTAATGGCAGCCCTGAAAAAAGAGGTATTTTTCTACAGCCACTCCAAAGAACACACCAATTAGCAGTAGATATATGGTGCCTCCTATTTGAAGAGACACAGGTATTATATTAATGTATATTTACTGCTCAATTTTTGTACACTTATAAATGCAATAGCATAGACATATAAAATGCAATGGTAAAAATTCCACAACAACCTTATTAGTGAGTAAGATAAATAAATGGTAATTCAGAATTGCAAAATAAAAATGGTCTGGGAAAAGAGGGAAGAATTTAATAAAACTGTTGAAAGAATAAAGTATTCTTCTGAATAATGCAGAATGAGCATTTTGCAACATTTACAACTGGTACATATGACACTGAAAATGCATTATCAGTAAATCATTAAGAAATACTAATAAACACTTTAATAACCCAGACAGATAAATAGGTAACCACAATTAGAGAAAATCAGTCTTTGGAATTTTAAAACATTCTCCATTAAGAATAAAAGAATTATATTCCAAAAGAAACCTATAATATAAAAATTGGAAAATATGCTTAGAACCACAGAATTTTGAAACATATAGTTCAAGTACATATGTAATATGACAAAGCATTGTGGAAGGGTGATGTAAGCAAAAATGGCAGTGTAAGGGACTCTCAAACATCCATCCCTCTACAAAACCAGAAAATAAACTGGCAAAACCTGTCAGAATCTACTTTATTGAAAATCTGGAAACAATTCAAAGATTCACAGCAATAAGGTGATTGTTTAGCCAAGAAGAGGCTGCAGAATCATGGCAGGAAATTCTGGGGGGCATTTTAATCATACTCTGTCCACATCCCCTGCTCCTCAGATTGGTGGCAGTCTTGAAAGTGACAACCCACAGTATAGGTTCCTAGTACCAGTGAGGACAGATTAGACCTTACTCTCCAAAAATAGTCGTTATGCAGGAGAGGATATGGATTAAGTGGTTGAGTGCCTGCCTCCCACATGGGAGGTCCTGGGACCCGTTCCCTGTGCCTCCTGAAAAAACAAACAAACAAAAAAAAAAAAGCAAAGCAAAGCAAAACAAAACAAAACAAAACAATTCAGGGACACCAATATGGCTCAGTGATTGAGTGCTGGCTTTACACACGAGGTCCTGGGTTCAATCCTGGGCCCTGGTACCTCAAAAAATTTTTTTGCAAAACTCTAAGGGAGCGGATGTGGGTCAAGCAGGTGAGTGCCCATCTCCCACACGGGAGATCTCAGTTTCAGTTCCTGCAACCTCCTAAAGAAAAAACAAACAATGAACAGATAATGAGCAAAAACAAGGAGCAAACAACAAGCAAAGAGACAAGGGAGCCAATTCAGGGGTGGTGGGTGGAAATACTGGTTATATGTTTTGATCTGCCTGATGGGTCCCTGAAGGACTGGCTCAAAGGGCTAGACTTTATTTCACCCAACCCAAAACTCCCTGGGTGTTTCTAGAAAACAATTAAAAAACAGATGTAGCGGCTAGTCTAATAGGTGTGAAATGATATCTCACTGTAGTTTTGATTTGCATTTCCCTAATTGCTAGTGATGTTGAACATTTTTTCATACGTTTCTTTGCCATTTGTATTTCTTCTTTGGACAGTTGTCTTTTCAAGTCTTTTGCCCATTTTTTAATTGAATACTTTGTCTTTTTATTGTTGAGTTGTATTATCTCCTTATATATCATGGATATTAAACCCTTATCAGATATGTGATTGCCAAATATTTTTCCCATTGAGTTGGCTGCCTTTTCACCCTTTTGACAAAGTCCTTTGGGGTGCAAAGTGTTAAATTTTGAGGAGGTTCCATTTATTTTTTCTTTTGTTGCTCGTGCTTTGGGTGTAAGGTTTAAGAAACTACTGCCTACCACAAGATCTTAGATGTTTTCCTACATTTTCTTCTAGGAGTTTTATGGTTGTTGTTTTTATATTTAGGTCCTTGATCCATTTCGAGTTAATTTTTGTGTAAGGTGTGAGATAGGGGTCCTCTTTCTTTCTTTTGGATATGGCTATCCAGTTCTCCCAGCACCAATTATTGAATAGACTGTGCTGGCCCAGCTGGGTGGGCTGAACAGCCTTGTCAAAAACCACTTGACTATACATGTGGGGGTCAATTTCTGGGTTCTCAGTTTGGTTTCATTGGTCAATCTGTCTGTCCTTATGCCAGTCCCATGCTGTTTTTACCACTGTAACTAAGTAATATGCTTTAAAGTCAGGAAGTGAGAGTCCTCCAACTTCATTCTTTTTAAAGACATTTTTGGCTATTCATGGCCCCTTACCCTTCCAAATAAATCTGAATAAATAAATTTGAGATATCATTTCACACCTATTAGACTGGCCACTATTAAGTTGGAAAACTTTAAATATTGGAGAGGATGTGGAGAGACGGGAACGCTTATTCACTCTTGGTGGGAATGTAGAATGGTACAGCCACTGTGGAGGACTGTTTGGCAATTCCTAAAGAAGTTGAATATAGATTTGCCATGTGACCCTGCAATACCACTACTGGGTATATACCCAGAAGAACTGAGAGCAGTGACACAAACAGACATGTGCACACCGATGTTCATAGCAGCATTATTCATGATAGCCAAAAGTTGGAAACAATCCAGGTGTCCATCAACTGATGAATGGATAAATAAATTGTGGAGTATACACATGATGGAATATTACTATGCAGCATTAAGAAGACATGAAGTTGCGAAACATATGACAACATGGATGAACCTGGAGGACACTATGTTGAGTGAAGCAAGCCAGACACAATAAAGACAAATACTGTATGACTATCCAATTTGATGTAAATATATTATGTGAAATATGAATATGGGTAAAATTGCATATATAAGAATGTTTTCTTTGAACTTGAACAAATGTAAGTTAATGCCACAAAACATTAATATCCACACACACACACAAAATTATACTAAGTGAAGGAGACTGGACACAGAGTACTACCGATCGTATGATTCCAATTATATAAATTGTAAATATAAATCCATTTATAAAGGTGAAATGAGATTAGTGGTTATGTAGGTCTGAGGAAGGAATGCTAAGGGGGTGTAGAGTCTTTCTTTTTGGAGTAATGAAATTGTTCTAAAATTTTTGAGATGACAATGTACAACATTGTGATTATATTAAAAGTCACTGATTATATACTTCAGATAGAATGGCCAGAAACAGAAGCTGTGAACAGTGGGGGAAGCATAGAGAGATTGAGAGGTGAGGAATTTTCTTGTTTGTCTGTTTTCTGTCTATTATTATTATTGAAATAATGAAAATGCTCTAATAATGATTGAAGTGATGAACACACAACCATGTGATTGTACCAAATACCACTGATTGTACTTTGGATGAATTGTATGCTTTATTAATATGTATGAATAAAATTGATCTGTTTAAAACAAACAAACAAACAAACAAAACAAACGTATTAGCCACTGCTGCCTTGGCTAAGAGATAGCAGTTGAAGTAAACAATGGACTAAATGAAAAGCCTGGCAAGATGGTTTGGGGAATAAAGTCTTTGAAAAGCTCTATCATATTCCTGGGTATCTAGAAGGCCACATATATGCCCACGGCTGGGTACATGCTGAAAAAAAGACCTAAGAAGCCTCTAAGCTCTCACCTCTGGTTGAATTACAGGCTCTGTACACACACAAAAAAGTAAAGGCTATCAGAAGTGTAAAATGCCTGGATGAGTGCTTAAGTTTATAGAAGTTACCAAACAAACAGCAAGCACAATAAGCAAACAATAACAAATCCTAGGAAGGGGTAGAATCAAATTTCCAGAGATTGCCACATTATAATATTCAAAATGTCAAGCTTTCAACAAAAGTTTACAAGACATGCAAACACTGAATATATATATGGCCTATATACAGGAAAACGAAATTAATAGAAACTGTCCCTGAAAAAGCCCAGACATTAGTTATTAGATAGACATTGCAAACAACTATTTAAATATGCTCCAAGAGCTTAAGGAAACCATGGACAAAGGAAAAAAGGAAACCTGGAGAATGATGTTTCAATAATGAGATAGAAATTATATAATGGAACTAAATAGAGATTGTGGGACTGAAAAGAGCAATAACTGAAATGAAAAACTGACTAGAGGGGTAAAAACAGCAGAAATGAGCAAGCAGAAAATAGAAACATCAAATTTGTACAAAGGTTAATTGATATTATCCAGTCTTAGGTACAGAAAAAGAAAAGACAGAAGAAAAATTAACAAAGCCTAAGAGACCTATGGGACATCATTAAGTATCCCAACATATGCATAATGGGAGTCCTATAAAGAGAGGAGAAGGTAATTATTTGAAGAAATAATGGTCAGATATTTCCTAAATTTGATATAAGATATGACTCTACACATCTAAGAAGCTCAACAAATTCCAAGCAGGATAAACTCAAAGAGATCCAAACCAAGATGCATTATAGTCCAATTTTCAAAAGCAAATGACAAAGAGAATGTCAAAATCAGCAAGAGAGAAAGGATATATCATGTACAGAGGTCCTCAGATTAACAGCCAATTTCTCATCAGAAACCGGGGAAGTGAAAAAGCAGTAGGAAAAAGAATAAAAATGAGTCTAGAAATGAAACTGTACATCTAAGGTCATCTGATTTTTAACGAGGATGTCAAGACCATTCAATGGGAGAAGAATATTATCTTGATCCAACAGTGCTGGGACAAGTGCATATTCACAGGGAAAAGAAAGGGTGACTACCTTACACCATATTAAAAAATTATTTAGTCACACTGGATCAAAGACCAAAATGTAAGAGCTAAAACTAAAACTCTGAAAAGAAATCATGGTAATAAATATTCATGATACTGGATTTGTCAAGAGATACTTAGATATGATAGCAAAGGCACAAGCAACAATAGAAAAAATAATTAGGACTTTATCAAGTCAAAAACTCTTGTGCATCAAAGGATACTATCAAGAAAATGAAAGATAAACTACAGAATAGAAGAAAATATTTGGAAATCATATCTGATAATGGTTTAGTATTCAGAATATAGAAAGAACTCTTACAACTCAACAACAAAAAGACAAAAACCCAATCTAAAAATGGGCAAAGGAATTGAAAAGACATTTCTCCAAAGAAGATAGACAAATGACCAAAAAGCACATGAAAAGACACTCAGTGTCATTAGTCATCAGTTAAATGCCAGTCAAAATACCTACCACTTCACAACCACTAGGATGGTGTATTAGTCAGCCAAAGGGGTGCTGATGCAAATACCAGAAATCTGTTGGCTTTTATAAAGGGTATTTATCTGGGGTAAAAGCTTACAGTTACAAGTCCCTAAAGGATCAAACTCAAGGGTGCTTTCTCACCAAAGTCTGTTGCCACATGTTGAAGCAAGATGGCAGGCAATCTCTGCCTGGTCATTCAGGCTTTCTCAACTGCTCAGCTGCTCTGTTCTCTTCAGCTGCAAACTCTCAGGCAAATGGCTCATCTCTCTTCCTGGGGCTTTAACTATTCGAGCCTTCTCCTTTCTGTCACATGGCAAGACCGAAATAACCAAGTTCTCTCCTCTTCCCTGTGTCTTCTTGAGTGAGTGTCCGTTTATATCAGTCCACCAAGGGGGCGGGGACTCAACCAGAATCATGCCCTACTGATGTGGTAGAATCAAAAATCCTAAATTGATTTAATCAAGTACACTTAAAACCTTTGAATTTAATAAAATCAAAAGGTATCATACCAGGAGGAACAGACCAGTTTACAAACATAATCTTTTTTTCTTTTTGGGATTCATAAATAATCTCAAACTGCCACAGATGGCTAGAATTAAATAACAAACAAACAAAAATCAACAACAGAAAGAAAGAAGTGGGGTTGGGGGGCGCGGATGTGGCTCAAGCAGTTGAGTGCTCGCCTCCCACATGGGATGTCCCAGGTTCGGTTCCTGGTGCCTCCTAAAGAAGACAAACAAACAACGAGCAGACAATGAGCAGACATCAAGCAAAAACAACCAGCAGTCAAGGAGTGCAAACAACAAGCAAACAGATGAGGGAGTCATTGGGGTGGGAAACATTATTTTTTAAAAAATGAACTAAGTGTGGAAGGGAGGGAGGAAGGAAGGAAGAGTTGTCAAGGATGTGGAGAAATTAGAACACTCTGTGCGTTGCTGGTGGGAACATAAAATGGTACAGCTGTCATGGAACACCATCTGGCAGTTGCTCAAAAAGTTAAACATAGAATTACCATATGACCTAGCAATTACATTCATAGGTATATACCCAAGAGAACTGAAAATAGGTATTCAGGGGAGTAGGTGTAGGTCAGTGTTTGAGCACCTGCTTCCCATGTACTAGGTCCTGGGATCAATCCCCAGTACCACCTAAAAAAAAAAGAAAAAGAAAACAGGTATTCAAATACTCGTACACAAATATTCATAACAGAATTATTCACAGTACCTAAAAGGTAGAAATAAACCAAATGTCCATCAATGGATGAATGGATAAATGAAATGTGGTATATCCACACAATGGAATATTATTCAGCCATAAAAAGCAATGAAGTGTTGATATATGCTACAACATGAATGAACCTTGAAAACATGCCAAGTAAAAGAAGCCAGGCATAAAAGGACAAATATTGTATGATTCCACTTATATGGAACACCTGAAACAATAAAATCCATAGAAACAGAACACAAATTAGTGGTTGCCAGGGGCTGGAGAAGTTCAAATAGTCCATTCACATCAATGAACAATATGAGGAAAAGCCAGGACTTGGATTTAGAAGGGGAAGAGTGGAAGGCAGGAAGTGGCAATGTGGGAGCAAATCATGTGCTTACAAACATTTAAGAACATGAGAGTGTGTTAGGACAGTTAAAACATGTGGCAGAGGAACCAAGGATTGCCAGTAGCCGGTCTTCGGGAAGAAAGCATTGCCTTGATGTGTTGATTTGGACATGTTCATGGCCTCAAAACTAAGCCTGCAAGCTAATAAATTCCCACTGTTTAAGCCAAACCATTTCATGGTATCTGCTTTGAGCATCCTAAGAAACTAAAACAAAGGATCCAGTAATGTATGGTGACCATAGATACAGGATGATAACCCTGTGGCTGGGGGTGGGGCACACACAAAGACAGCAGCAGGCTTTTGTAAAAGTCTGAGCATTTGGGATATGTAATCACATTAGATGGAAAAAACTTAAAAACTAAACTATTAATTACATAATATATTTTAAGAATAGAAATCTGTCATTTGGTACATTAACCTCTTTGAGTCTAAGTCTCCTTGTTTGTTATATGAAAAATAATAATACCTCTTTTGCCAGACTCCTCTATCTGAAATCCTATCTTTAGATCTTTTAACATAATTCCTAGCATGAGAGAGACGTGAAGTGGGGGGTATTAGTATCATACTAATTAGTAGACATATCATTACGAATGAATGGAAAGGACGTGAAGGAAAGGATGCTTTTTAAGGATGTGATTACTTTACTTTTAAAAAAAACTAACTAAATTACTACTTTTTAAGATGAAATTAAACAATTTTGGCATGTTGAACATTTTGAAGCTAGGTCTCCTTGTTTGTTATTCAAAAATAATAGGAAAAATAAAATAGAGTCTCTTTTGCTGGCTTCCTCTAAGTATTTCAAATCATATATTTGGATCTTTTAATACAATCCCTGCAATAAAAGAGACATTAGGTGAGGGGAGCTCCTACTATATGTATTAGTAGATATATACTTGTTATTATAGATAAATGGAAATTGTCGAAATTTCCTATAAAATACAATGAAAAATTAGTTTAGCATACCAAGATGCATATAATGCATTTAGACAGGGAGATTAATTATCAAAATAAAGCATTTGAACCAAAAAAAAAAAAACAAGAAATGAGCAAAACCAAAATAAAGCCAAATAATGTTTACAAAACTTGAAATATATCTTATGTAACAAATTATGGTAAATCAATTTATTGACATTTCTGGAACAAGAGAGTTACTTAATAAAAAGTAGAATATTTAAGATTCTAAAAATTCCCAATTTAAAAAATCCAATCCTTTTAATGAGAAAAAGTATACTTTAATAGTAAATACTAAATCAGGTGAAAGAGAAGTAAAGGAAATAACTAAGATTGTCTTTTCACAAAATTTTGGAGGTTGTATAGGTTTTGGGGAAACTGCTGCTTAGTCATAACCCTTAACAACACTCAAGAAGGAAATCTTCTTGTATAGTATATAAAACAATATTTATTCTTCCATACAACAGACTTACAAATTATAGACATAAAACAGAACACTATTAGTGTCATCACAAATATGTAATTAATGATTACATTTAAAAGTTCCCTTATAATACATGGAAATTTGCAAGATGAAAGTAATATTGGCTTAAAAACAAATTAAGGTAGATTTAAAAAATACAAGCATCATTGAACTTCACAAATTTCCTCAATATGATGAATCAAAAAAGCATCTGTTGAGGAATGGACAATAGCACACACATGGATGAACAATGCAGCATGAACAACAGTTTGGTCAATGGCCTTGTCGATATTAAGTGTGAACTTGACCATGTTCCCCCTAGGATAAAATCCTACACTGTGATTGCCAGCTCCAAGGAGATGATCATTAGAATATCTGATCAACACTGCCACACTGTCCCTGGGAGACACCTTAGTTCTCACTCTAAAACAACTAGAAAGACAACAGGAACCACATTATCAATAAAGCTCTTGTGACACTTTGTATCTCAGCATCCTGGGACACGCTGATCCCTCTACTCCGGCTTCAAGGAGGTACTTCCATATGTAGTAGGGTGAATTATAACATACTAAAGTTAAAGTATTCTCCTTCAAGACTTTTCTGTTACCCAGTAAACTCTCTTCCATGGGAGAGTTCATCAAACATTGTCTATTCCTAAAAGGTGGTTGTCACAGCAGAAAAAGAGGATGAAATCTCAGACCCTAAGAATGTGTACTTCAAAAGTAAGTTTTAGAGGCAAAATATCACACAAAGCCAGAAAGAGCCAAAATTTTTCTGTATTCCCAGACAAGGTAAAAGGCTGAAAGAGGGACAATAATCTAAGATACAGGAGTAATGGAAAGAGGTAAGATTTGGTGGGGATCTTGAGAAGGGACAGTATGTTCTGTCCACAGAACCCAGGCTGAGCACCTGTGAGACTGCCATATGGTCCTCCGTAGGACAGGGGGTCAAACAGAGGATGTCATTTTCCACTGTCTTTCTAATACTTCTGAGTAAAAGGTCCACCCTACTCCCCTATTACCCATAATCCATTCAGGTTGTAAAATCAGAACTGAAGAAATGGCTGAGGTGCCTGAACAAGCACAGAGGGCTTCAGACAGTCCCATGCAGTTTCCAGATGCAACAGAAGAGAAGCCAATGTTTTCCCATCTCATATGAAGATTTCCAAGTATGTAAAACGGGGATGGGACCTGGAGAAGAACTGAAGCCAGGACTAAGGAGGCTTCAGCTTTGATCTATGTTAACTGAGAACTGAAGGAGAGATCATGGTGGAAAGAGGACGCTTTACAAACAGTGCTTCCTGTGCCTCTCAAAGTCAAGGCATCAAAGAGGTTACAGGGAGCAGATAATGGAGTATTGTGGGCCATGATAAAGACTTAACCTTGGTCTTTGTTGACCTAAAGCACCACTGGAAGGTGGGAGGATAATAAGTGGGGGGTAGAGGTGGGAATTTCCTTTGACAGCTCACAGTATACTTTTGTTTTCCCACAGGCCTCTCACGTGGGGAGTTTCCCAAACACTATTTAATGGTGCAACTTCCCCTCTGCCAATATGAGCTCTTGCCTATTCAGACCTTTGAAAATTCTCCACTCACCTAGTTTTGTTCCTATTTTCACCTCACTCTTCACAGTCTAGGGCTTTGTCCCTTGCTCCAAAATGGAGATGATATTCAGCTTAAAATCAGAGATTCCTGCATATAAGAAAAAATGCACATGATGTGCTATGGCTTTTCCAGAATACAATTCCAGCTCTTTGTTCAGCTAAGAACAGAGAACATTACAGATGGGTCTAGAGAAATATTTCACAAGTTTCTTCATTGACAATCTCTTCCTGAAGCATGGGGAATATTTTAACTTTGAAGATCTCTTTCTTCCAAGACTAATGAATCAAAAGTACAGATGTAAAACCAGAGAATCAGACATTATAAAAATTTGCCATAGCTTTTTGTGTTTGTTCAAGTTCTGGAAACAGTACTAAGCCAGCATGAAGTGTGCAGATCATCTGAATAAAGAAGAAAGTTAAAGTCCCAATGTCACATTATGAAGCTTTTCAATGCTGAATCAAGACAGCTTCAATCTGAATCAAGCAAAGTGGGGGGAGGGGGGTTGTCCTAAGAGACTCAAAGGAAACTGCAAGATACATAAGGGGAGATCCCAACGTCTGGAGGGAAAGTAAACTCACCCAGGGAGACCAGATTCCTGTAGTTCTCCATCATCACATCCCTGTACAAAGCCCTCTGCTCAGGGTCCAGGCGTTCCCATTCCTCCTCAGAGAATTCTATGGCCACATCCTGGAATGCCAACAGTCCCTGAAATGAAAAACACATTTCACCAAGTGGCCTTATCCTTGTGGTTCTTATCCTTTCACAAAATGAAAGGAGGAGAGAGGTACTAAAAACTGCTTAGACTGAAGTGAGTGTTTTGACAGATCTATGATAAGATAATTTTGAGCAAATTATATATATTCCTAACCTTTTATACTTTACCATCAGAGGATATGAAATTCACTACATCACTGTGGATTTCACACTTTTGTAGACAATAAAAGAATTATACAAGTGAAAAAAAAATTCAACACAGGGTCCTCTATATAGATGTGCTAGATATGATGTTCTTCTACATGCCAAGTGATATTCAATTTCTCTATGAGCTAGATATGTATGGTATCCTCAGAGATGACAAAGTCCAAATGGGGTTTTAAAAAGAGATAAGAATTGAAAAAATGATAACAGTAATAACTAAAAGTTTGTGAACACATCACATGCTAAGCATTACTCAAAATGCTTCACAGGTATTAACACACATTAAGGTATAACCCATTAGAGAAATCAGAGACAGCTGTGTCAGAGGCAGTAAAGAACCCGCCTCAGTCAGACAACTAAGAAATGGAAGAGCCAGCACCGGAACCCTGTGATCAGGCTTTAGAACTGAACTGTTAAATAACAGATACAGCATTAACAGTACATTGACAGAGGGATTCCTCACAGAGAAAACTTGGAACAAGGTAAAGGCTAAAAACATGGAAGGGAATAAAGGGCCTCGTATATATGCACACACACAAGCTTACACACCATGAGGTTATTCTTACTGCTCCTAACTCATGAACATGATGGTGCCAAAAAAGTTTAAGGCCATGGAAAATGTTTAAGATGTATTTTCAAAGGTTAAAATAAATATAAAACTTATTTCTGAAATGATTTTTTGTTACACACCATGTGCTCCTGCTCACACAAGTGTATGTGCATTCAAAGTCACTGAAATTTATTGAAGTAAAAGTATTTGTTGATAAAGGACAGATTTATGGGAACAAATTTTCAGTATCATTTATCTCTCATGCATTTCAGCATTTTGGGTACAACAAACACGAGTAAACTAATTTAAATTAGGTTAACATAGCAAAAAAAAAAACACTACAAAAATGAAGAAATATATACAAAAGTTTAATTCTAATCTCTGTTATACATACATATACACAAACACACACCCAACTTTATTCATTTAAACTTAGTCGTTAACATAAGCCAAGTAGTTTGTTCCACTAATGATACATATTCAAGAGCAGGGAATTTATTAATATTAGTTTAACATATTAAAATAGGAAAAGATTGATCACAACAGCAGATTCTTGAAGAACTTGTTAGATCATTAACACTGGAAACACTACCACTAAAGGCAAGGCTGTGATAAGGGGATTGGGAAGGGCTGCTCCCATTCACCACTGCACAAGGTGCCTGAGCCAGGACCAGTAGAGGGAAAAGGAAGAAACAAAAAACAGTCATCAAAGAGATGGAACTGTTATTATTTGGAGATGCCATGATTACAAGCCAGAAAAGCAGGAGGATGTATTTTAACTATAACAACTAGTAACAATATAGTGAAAACAATCTTCTTTTGTAGCAGTAATTTTCAACACAAACAAAACAAGAAAGAGTTTGCATTCCCATTAGCAAATGTATCCTGACACCTATTTATACGACATTTTCACGCCTAAATGGAGAAATTATAAAACTTGAATGAAGGACATAATGAAGACATGATGAAAGAGTGACAAACCAATTATCTGGAAGAGATTGTAATATAAAAACCTCAGTGACTACAAAATTCAAACAATCTAAACACAAAAGAAAAGTGCGATTTCAAATCAAAGTTCCCATTGGGAACATATTGGCCAACATAATTTTGAAAAGAAAACAAAATGAAGGGGCTTGGCAAACTACATGTGAACCTATTATTGTATATTTTCTAATCACACAATAGGTAAGACCTTCCAAAGCAAGCTAAAAAAAGTGGCAGTCATGAAGGAAAGATGACTTAAGTTTCACTGCAAAAAAATTACAACCTAAAATAGACCCCAGGGCATATGTAAAGAATTAAACAACAAAAGAAGATATCTTTACAGCTTTTGTGGAGACAGGTATCTTACCAAAATCTATCAAAAAATGAAATGCGCCATCCTTTGACCTGGCAATCACACTTACATTGCCCATCTCAAAGAAACCCTGTTATTTGCAAAGAAGTTGGAATGCTCAGAGGCAGCTACTGGTGCATTCTTTGTAACAGTGAAAAATTACAAAGGACCCATGTATTTTCATTAAAAGAATGTGGAGCTAGAAAAATATCAAGCTATCTGTTTACTAATATGAAAACAACTCCCAGACGGATGGTTTGCAATTTTTTTAAAATTTGCAGAATAAAATATCACAATACCACATTCACTGAAGAATTTTCTAAAATCACATAATGTTTGTTTTTATTTTTTTAAGATTTATTTTACTTATTTCTCCCCACTCCCTTGTTGTTTGCACTTGTTGTGTTTGTATGTTGTGTGCTGGTCTTTTTAAGAGGCACCAGGAACTGAAGCTGGGACCTCTGATGTGGGAGGGAGGCACCCAGTTGCTTGTGCCACTTCCGCTCCCTGCTTTGCTGTGTCTCTCATTTTGTTTTCCTCGTGTCTCTTGTTGCGTCAGCTCACTGTGCCTGCCCATTGTGTTAGCTTGCTGTCTTGCTCGTCTTCTCTAGGAGGCACCAGGAACCCAACCTGGGACCTCCTATGTGGTAGGTGGGAGCTCAATCGCTTGAGCCACATTTGCTTCCCATATAATGAATTTTTCAAGATGTACACTAACTCTTGGCACAGAAGTGACAACAGTGGTCCCAGATGGCAACGGTGAGTAATGGTGGAGGATGAGAGAGGGAAGGGGATGTTATATTTCCTAGTCTCTAAGCTGCATCATTATCTGGGGTTTGCCATAAAAAAATACGTATACATCATGTGATGTTTTTCAATAAAAGAAATATAACATTTAATAACAATGGTGGAACCAGAATTTAGCCCTACTGTCTCTGATGACAAAGATCAAGTTCTCTGCTCCAACATCTTCACTGAATTACAGCTGTTTTAACCAAAAAACCTGCTGCCCAAGAGCCTCTGCAGGAACACATAGTCTCCTTGGAATGGATGTGCTGAGAATGATTTAGAGAGTGTCCCACTGACAGACACTTAAGCTGAGTCTATATTTTAAAACCTACTATAGAATAAATCACCCTCTATTCCTAATGTCTATATCTGAACTTTCCATTCTTACTCCAAAACATTAACATTTTGGAGCCAGGCACATAATATTTAGTTTGCAATATGATTATAAAATTAGGCAAAGCAGGCTTTCCATTAGTAGTCTCCTGTTCCAGAATTTTCTGTGTTCCTCCACATTAAAACAGCACATCAATGAGCACTTTCTTTAATCCTGGTCTACAGAGAGCTGGCAGTGCTTTCGGCTGTAGCTGCTAAACAGTGCCTGCTGCTGACCCTCACTGACACCATGGGGCCCTCTCCTGTCTCTCTGATCCGTACCTGGATGGGAAGCCCTTCCCATGATGAGCCCTAATGCAGGTTCCCATGATGGTCCCCAATGCAGTCTCTTCACAAGTTCCAAGTCACTGGGTCATGGTGAGATGGAATTTAGGGGGAGAGCAGGGGGCCTGAGGGAAGGCCCCTCAGCAAGTGGGCATAAGCCTTTAGGCTGGATACTTTAGTCAGAGAAGATTAGCATGTCCTAAACATGGCATTTCAGGAAGGACGACAAACAAAGGAGAACATGACTTTTACCTGGGAAAGAGCCATTTCTCTCTCTCTTTTCTTCCCTCTTCCTCGTCCTCCAGTCTTCTTTCTCAGGTAAGAGCAGTTTGAGAGGTCAATCCTAAGTGTTGAAAATACATTTTTAAATGCTTAGAACCAGCATATCCCCTTCCTGTGTCACAACTGCACTCAGGGTAAGAACCTCAACATAGGAAAAAGATGCCTCTCTGCTGCCTGCTGCAAGGGAGGAATTCAGGGACAATAAATGCCTACAGAGTCCAACAGAGAGATTGGCAAGTGAGACTTTTGACTCCCTTCTTCAGGACGCCCTTCCCTCCTGGTGAACCTCGCACACGGCTGCAGCACTGCTCCTGCCCTTCAAGCTACTGATCAAGCCCTGATACCAAACACCACACAGAAGAGAGCTCACCCACTTCCCCAGCAAGGGCTGGACTGTGCCCAAGGAATGGATGACCCAGAGCTTGGGTGCTCAATGCTGGATACACGATAGCATCACCTGGAGCACTTTAGACACTATTATGGCTGGGCCCTAGCCCTACTATTGAATGGGATTTTCTGGCGGTGGAGAACAAGGGATGCATTTGCAAAATGCCTCAGCAATCCAGAATGAAACCAGAGCCAAGAATCACTCAGGAGACTAGCCCAGCAAGCATCCCACCTTGTGGCTCAGCTCTCCCCTGGGGCCTTGTGATCTGCATCCACTTGTGTCAGAAGGAGCAGAGAGAAACACGTCTGCCAAGTTGCACCAGAGAGGCCAGAGTTCTAGGCAGAGACTGTCCACATAAGGACCTTAGGCAATGGTGACCCTGATCCCAGGAAAAGCAAAGAGGTCTGTGCTTGAGCAAAGTGAAGGAAGAGACAAGCAAGAAATGAGGTCAGAGAGGTATGGGGGAAGCAGATCAGCAAGGGCCTTGGTCTTCAACTCTTACACCATGTCTTCTCCAACCCACTTTAAGTAAACATCTGATGCTTTTTTTCCTGTTTTTACCTTACTGTAAGTTAAAACTTACAAATGTTGTAAAATCTTGCACATTTTTTTACAAAAACATGCTGGGAGTTCACCTGAGCCCCAGGAATTTCGAACTCATCCTTAACTGAGATGTAGCGGGAACACAGTTTGAGGTCAGGAGGTCATTTTTGGACATTTTAAGGTAGAGGTCCGGTTAGACACCGAGGAGCCAGCTGGACATAAGTGTCTGGAATTCAGGAGAGGTTTAGGCTAGAGAGGTAAAACGGGCAGATGCAAGGTGTTTAAAGCCATGAAATAATATGGAAAGTCACTGGGTACAAACAGAGAAGCAAGGTTCCAGGGACTAAGCCCAGGGGTACTCCCACATTCAGAGACCAGGAAGTCCAGAAGAAACCAGCAGAGGAAAAGTGAGAAGCAAAAAGGGAGAGAAAAAAATTACAATGGAGAGGAAAAGAATAAAAGATTTGTTTTTCGAAAGAGATTTTTCAGAAATAGTGTTATGTTCTGAAAGCTAAAAGTGCTTCAAAGAGCCAAACTCAGCATGTGGATGCATTACCTTGCCCCCAGCAAGGGACATATCTCCTGGGGATGAGCCTCCCTGATACCGAGGGATTACTGCCAAGCACCAACTGGTGATACAACTGGAAAAAGACCTTGAATAAAAGGGGGGTAAGGTAAAGACAAATGAGTATATATGGCTAAGAGACTTCAAAGTGAGTCAGGAGGTCATCAGAGAGGTAATGCTTATGCATGTCTCAGGAGGATCTCATAGATGGCCAAAGTGGACACTACCCCAAACAGTGGGGCTCCTCACCCAGGTCCTGCAGTTGTGGTGGAAAGCTCCGGAGTTTGGTGCCTTGCGAGTGGGCCCTACTTTGGAGATTGTGCTCCCAAGTGTGACACAGTTGGACTCAGATGTGACTTCTCTACACATGCCTCTTTTGTCCCTTTTATTTGAACCTATAGTTGGAGTTGGAGTCTCCTGATACATCCAGGAGACTTGAATCTCTGGGCTGTCCATGTGTCGACTGGGCCCTGAGCCTCAGCGGAGTTGCAGCACCTACTCTCCAGTTCATTGGACACACCCAGGACAGCTGATAGGAAGGTGAGGATGGACAACCAC
>JAKSZT010054415.1:66391-76457 GCA_026826555.1 Tolypeutes matacus
CTCCCTGGCTAAAAAACACCTTGGGAACACAGGTTGTCACACTCTGACCCGTTTTGCCTCCTTATTCATGTTGCCTGCCACCCTCTGAGTTCACCATGACTCTCACAGTCCACCTGGATGAGGAGGATCAGCTCTGTCTGCAACAGTTATCTCAGTTCTCAGTTCTAGCCAACCAGTTCTCACATCCCTCTTCAGTACTCTGCACCCAACCATCCTTTATCCCTCACCTCATAGAATGGAATTGTCCCTACTTGTACCATTGGCCCATACTATCTAGTCACCATAGAGCGGGCAGGTGATTTTGGTTAAAAATGCAATTATGAAATTCACGTTCTCAATTATCTAATGACTAAGTTACAGTATAAACACTAAAGTATTAGGATGGCCTACAAGTGCCTGATCTTGCCCCTATCTTTCATATACTACCACTTCGCCTTCCTCCCTCCATACAAGCCATAATGGTGTCTTTGCTATTAGGAGTTTGACAAACATATTCCTGCCTAACGATCTTTGTACTTGTGGTTCCCACTGCCCTGGAATATTCATCTTCCATATAATCTTATGCTCCTAAGCTCTTCCTTCATTCAGATATCTGCTTACCTCCTCAGAACAAAGTATGTCTCTTCCTCCCTTCCTTCCTCCCTCCCTGCCTTGCCTTTTCTTTCTTTTCTTCCTTCTCTTTTTTTCCTTTTTCTTGTTCCCCCTGAGATGGCTCCCTCATCTGTTTGCTTGTTGTCTGTTTCTTCTTTAGGAGGCACTGGGAACAGTACCTGGGACCTCCCAAGTGGGATGTGGGTGCTCAAGTGCTTGAGCCACACCCATTTCCTGCTCCTTTTGTTTTTGCTCACTGGCTGTTCATTTGCACATTGACTTGCTCATTTTTTTCTTGTTATTTGCTCCTTGTCGTCCATGCCCCCCACTCAATCTGCTTGTTGTTTGTCCTCTCATGTGGGAGGCAGGCACCCAACTGCCTGAGCCACATCTACTCCCCCTTCCTTTCTTTTTTAAAGCTTCTTAAAAGAATCTTGAAACAAGCAGCACACAGAGCAAGCATATCCTATAATGTTATGTCATTCGAAATATTATGCTGTCTGGCTCCCTTCAATTCACTTCAATTCACTTAGCTCTTGGTTCAAATGTCCCCAGAAGACCTCAGAAAACTCTTAAATAGCTCTTCCATGTACTTACTATCTTGGATTTTCTTCAAAACCCTAATTGCTACCTGAATTATATCTCTTTTACTGCCTGCCTCCCTGACTAGACTGCAAACAGTTACTTAGCCTCTTTTTTTTTTTCCCTTACTAATATAGACCCAGTTTTTACAACAGTACCTGCCACAGTTTAGGTGCTTCAAATATTTGTTGGAGTGAAGTACCTAATAATCCAGCATTTGTGATGGAATTCTGAGACAGCCAATTCAGGTAAATTTCATTTTGTTCTATAAGCAGGACTCCCAGGTTCTAAGTAGGATATGTTTGCTTTATTGGGTCAAGGGAAAGAACTCTGGAAAGAGGAGAGAGGACAAGAGCTCCACTCACAGGAGGGTAAGAAGGAATGATGAAGCTAGGAGAAATCATATGTCCTAATTCAGCAGCTCACAAAGTTGGGAAATTTGAAGATGACAAATCTCAAGTATGATAGGGCTCTGGACAAATCCAAAACATCCCAAAGGAGTATTACCTCCTTCAACTTCACATACTTTCTTCCATCTTAGACTGAGGTTCCATTCTTTTTTATTCTATGTATTCTGGGGATCTTTTTCCTTTTCTGCTCTGTCCCTTTTATATTCAGACATTGACCCTCTCTAACGACACAACACACACACACAAACACACACAACACTTTTTGGGGACAACTCTATTCTTTAAAACTTGCCATTTACTGCCTAACCCCATACAATGAGAAAACACTCTGACTCTTTAGTTCATTCAATTTCATCTTCCAAATCAATAAACAGTAATTTTTATTCTTCTATGTCATGAGGAATATATGATTCTAGAAGCCAGCATGGCTTGAAAGAACACAAAATTTTAAAATTAAATTATATTTAAATTGTTACATGTGTTTACTGAATTAGTACAAATCTATTAAGAAATTTAAACTCCTGGGTTACTTATATATTGTTAATAGGAATCCTTCCCCACCCCCACCCCTCAAGTCAAATCATATTACATCCCTTGGGGGGAAAAATATTTTAGGATTTTTTAACTCTACCATTCAAATCACAAAAATCTTTGATCTAAGTACTCTATGTCCATGGGAAGCAGCTGTGGCTCAATCAGTAGGGCTCCCGTTTACCATATGGGAGGCCCCGGGTTCAGTTCCCGGGGCCTCCTGGTGAAGGCAAGCCCGCCCGCAGGGCGTGGTTAGCTGAGCCAGCAAGCACAAGCAGCAAGGGGGGATAAATGAATAAATAAATAAAATCTTAAAATAAAATAAAATAAAATAAATACTCTATGTCCATTTCACATAATATGGATGCTTACATCCTCTGACTACTTTACATGGAGTAAAAAGATAACACCTACATATGATCTGGCTTACCCAATGTCCATTCCAGAAGGGCAATGACGTTTCTGCTTTGTTCATCACCGAAAGGTGAAACAGTTCCAGTTACAAATCACGCACTTGATAGTCACTGAATGAATGCATATGAAAGATTCAATGTAAGGCTTTTGTTTCATAGGAACCTCTGCATAATGTAAGGTCCTAAAAACTTATGGTAGGGAAACGGATGTGGCTCAAGAGGTTCGGCGTCCGTCTACCATATGGAGAGACCGGGGTTCGATCCCCGGTACCTCCCGGTAAAAAAAAAAAAAAAAACTTATGGTAGGACTCAGTTTTCAATGGATCGTTCTTCACATTTGTCTGGGAAAATTGAACAAACATATATGTTCCAAACTCCACTAATCAAATATTGCTCCTTTCCTCCAACCAACTCCTATAAAGTTTTAATTTTTAGCAACATTCAGATACCAATGATCTTATCTCTTTTTGCTTCATTTAGATGATATCAGGCATTCCAGATATTAGTTGACAAAATCAAACAGCTGGTGTGTATGTGTCCTGTTTAACACCAGATTATGTCTCAGAATCCCTGGATAGCTTTTTGTAGGATAAGTTTATCAGGCTTTCCTGGTATCTGCAGCCATGTGATCTCTACATTACCGATCATATAATGAGTTTCTACATTCTATGTATCTGAGTTTGTCTCCTATGGGTCTTTTGTGGCATAAAATATGACATAATTCATCACTGAACGCACTGCGTTCAGAAGGTTTCTTCTCTGTGTAAATTCTCAGTTACTTCCTGAGGGTGCATATCTGGCAAGAGGCTGTTCCAAATGGACTATATTTCCATTTGCTAGGCATCCATCGATGTTTAATGATAACTGAGGGGGTCACAGAAGGCGTTTGTGCAAGCCCCATAGTAATAGGGTTTTTCTGGCATGCTAACAGGGTTTCACCTGTATGTAATGAGATGCCATTCTCTACACAAGGATTTCCAACCTTGACTGAACCTACATGTTTCTCACTCATGTGTATTCTCTATTTAGTAAGGCAAGACTTATAGGCAAAAGCTTTCCCACACTCAATAAATTCATAGGGTCTCTCTCCTGTATGAATTCTTTGATGTACAATGAGCTGTTGCTTTGTGAGGAATGCTTTCTTGCATTCAGTACATTCATGGGGTTTCTCTCCTGTGTGAATTTTCTGATGTTTAATGAGTCCTGACTTCTGTGAACAGGATTTTCCACATTCACTGCATAGATAGGGAGTCTTTCCTGTGTGAAATCTCTGATGGGATAGGAGGCCTGTCTTCTGGATGAAGCCTTGTCCACACTCACTGCATATATAAGGTTTCTCTCCAGTGTGAGTTCACCAATGTACAATGAAACATACTTTCTGGATGAAGCCTTTTCCACAATCGTTGCACACATGGGGTTTCTCTCCTGTAGGGGTTTTCTGGTGTATAATGAGACATCATTTAATGAGGAAGTCTTTGCCACATTCATTGCATCTATGGGGTTTTTCTCCTCTTTTATTTCTCTTGGGGATAATAAGCTCTTCCTTCCTATAAAAGGCATTGCCACATTCAGCACCTTCATAAAGTTTTTCTCTCATGTAAGTTCTGTGGTGTTCAGTGAGCCAGGACTTTGTGGTATATGCTTTCCCACATATTCTGCATCCATGACGTTTCTCTCTTGGATGAATTCTCTGATGATTAGTGAGCTGAGACTTCTTGATGAAGGCTTCCCCACATTCACCGCATATATGGGGGTTTCTCAATTTTGCGAGTTCTCTGATGCTTAATGAGTTGACACTTAGGTGCTGATGGGTTTTTCCATTTTCAGAAAATTTAATTTCAGTATGAACTTGCTTGTGCTTTGCATGGAGAAAAGATTTTCCATCTCCATTACACTCAGCAGTAGTCTTTATTTCATACTTGTGGTCTGGTTGACTAAACTTAAATTTGATTTCAGTTTTCCCAAGGTTTTGCCTTAAAGGAGAATGACTGTGGTCCAGACAAATATTATTTTCAAATACAATACATTCATGGCATTGTTCCAATCACTTCAGATAGGTTCAGTTTTGCAAGTGCCCCTGCAGATGACAGTCAACTTTCTGTTTCAAGGAAAGAAGAAAACAATGAATGCCTAGGTATGGCTGGTTCTTTAGTGACACTTGCAGGATCTCAATATATGAGAATCCCCAATAATGTTCTTTATCTCTTGGACATAGGTAAAAACACAATAATATGCATGAATCAAGTGACAAAAGCAATCAGTGTGTAAACAAACTTAGATAATACTTAAAGAATAAATGTAGATATGGCTTATTTCTAAACAAGGCCTTGCAAACCATGAAGAGAGAGTAAAAACAAGCAAGTCACTGTTAGAAGAAAAAATAGAGGTTGAAAGAAAACCTAATCCAAAATCATAGGGCTGCATTCAGTCATTCCATAAATCCTTGTTAAATCCCCATTATGTACTAATCACAGTGCTGGTGTTGGGGACACATGAACATATTCCTTATTTTCACTGAGTCTGCAGTCTAGCTAGGGAAAACAAAATAAACAAAACAAAGTAAAATGGAAATAAAATGGAACGCGGATGCCAGTCATGCAAAGTGGTTCGAAGAAGCAAAAGAGACCGAAAGAGGAAGAGGAAATGAGAATATAGTTTGGAATAAGACAAGGCTCACCAATGAATTAAAAAATGGGATGGGACACAGAAAGTGAGGGCTTAAGGCTTACTCCTAAGTATTGTGCTTTCATCAAGAGGCACGTGGATACTGTCTTTGATTTGAGAGGGTGAATATCATTGAGGTTTGGAATGTGGGAAAAATAACTGGGTATTTTGAAACATATCACATTTTTTATTTTTATTAGATATGAAAATACAGACCAAATACCCAGTTGGATATCTAAATCTTGAGTGGGCATAGCAAGGTGGAGAATGTCAATATATATATATAAATATTAAGAACAAAGAACTAGATGAGATCATCTTCAGAGAATGTGAAGATTGAAATAAGATTAAGGCATATGGCCAAGATTTCAGCCTTTCAAACATTTAGACTTTTGATTTGGAAAAGCCCACACTTGGAAACCAAAAATGACTACACTGATTGGGGAAGTCAGCAAACACATGTGACATTCTTTGCCATTCATCATCTTTATTCAAAATCTAGATATGCTTCTTGCATATCAGGCTATCATTCTCCATGCTCTCTACAACACTGTAAACTCTGTTTCCCTAAATTTCTAAATATTCCATCTCTTCTGATCATCTTGACATTGATCTTCACACAGCCTTGAATTCTAGTGAAAATATCTTGTATGCAAAACCTGTAGTACATACAGACTTGTCATATATGTTACAAAAATCTTGCTTTAGAAGTATTTTCTTTTTTCTCCCAAAATTCAATTTGTTTTAGCATATTAGGGTTGTAAGTCACCAAGTTAATGGTCACAGCAGCATCCCATAGAAAATTTTAGATGGTGACATATCCAGACTTGCACCCTAAATCTAATCCAACCAGGCTCTCAGTGGAAGAGGCCTTGATATATGTTTTATGCACACACACCACAACAAAAAAAAACAATATTTAAGAAATGCTTGAGACTTCCGGGAAGATGGCAGACTAGAAAGACACAGTACTCTCTTCTTGATCAAAAAATAGCTAGAAGATAGGCTGAAACAGCCTGGAAAAAGATCTTCTAAGGTTTAGGATACCAGGCAAAGGCTGGACACCATCCAGAGGAGAAAGGTACAAAGGAGGGGAATCATGACAACAGAATGTGAGTTGAAACCAGTGGCTGCTGCTGCCAGCACCCTCCCCCACACTAGAGACACTTTAGATTCTCAGCTACAGACAAAGGGGGCTCCAGGGATCCACCACCCCAGGAAAGGGGAGAGGGACAAAGCCTAATGCTGACTCAGCTTTTTTTTTTTTGGCTCAGCTTTTGACCCACAGATATGGTCTGCTGCATCCCAGGAGCCCTTCCAGGCTGGATGGAGCCATGCCATTGTTTGCCTTGGGAGCCAGCAAGGGGCTAACGATATACAACCCTCCCAATCTCCTCCTCTACTAATAGGGAAAGATTGTTGAAGACTCAGAGGGGAGTGGAAATATTTCCCACCTCAGAGAAAAGGAAGGGGGTTGCCAGAGAAGGCTGGAGAACTCTCACTGAGAAAGTTTGAATTACAAGGCTATTAGCCTCCCAGGCAGGAAGCAGTATCACATTGATCCAGTCTGCCTTGCAACAAATACACTCCAACCAGGCACTGAACTGAGAGCTGCCAAAGAGTGCCTCTGTTGACAGATCGAGGAAGTGTATGTGAGAAAATTTAAAATAAGTAACACTTTTTCTGGCCTTCATAGCTTCCCTCCCCAAGGCCTTGGAAAGTCTGTCTGCAACCAATTACTAGGTCCAGAGCCCTGTTTTGAGCAACTAGCAGGGACAATCTTAACAATCCAGGTCAAGCCAAAGATCAAAAAGCAGTGGTAACTCACAGCCTTCCACCACTAAATCCCTACAAAAGAGAAAGAAACTGAGCATCTGAGTAAACTACATCCTAATCAGATGCCTAGGATCAACAAAAAATTATGAGCCATACTAAGAAAATGAAAGGCATGGCCCAAGAAAAGTAATATATAAAAGCCCCAGAAGAGACATAATATTTGAGAGAACTAATTAGTGAGATGTGCACAAACTTCAAAATCAAATTAATGAGTTGAAAGTACGACTAAAGAGATAAATGACATCAAGAAGACATTGAGCAAGCACAAAGAATTTGAAATCCTAAACAGAAACGTAACAGCTCATGGGAATGAAAGACACAATAGGTGAGATCAAAAACACATTAGAGGGAAGCGGCTGTGGCTCAATCAGTGGGGCTCCCATTTACCATATGGGAGGCCCTGGGTTCGGTTCCCGGGACCTCCCAAAGGCGCATGGGCTGCCAGGCTCTGTGTGCTGCTGAGCCGTCGGGCCCCGAGAGCCATGCAGCAGGATGATGACGTAACAGGGGAGAGACAAGACGAGATGCTCCGAAAGCTCCAGAAGCCAGGAACCGGGGTGGCGCAGGTGGCAGAACACCTCTCTCCTACATCGGAGGTCTCCAGGATCGAATCCTGGTGAAGACTGGAGGAGGAGGATGAGAAGAGATGGCAGGAAACAGACACAGAGAATTGCCCAGCGAATGGACACAAAACAGCAAATGGGGAAGGGGGCGTTTAAAATGGATAAAGTAAATAAATAAATCTTAAAAAACAAACAAACAAACAAACAACAACAAAAAAAAACATTAGAGGCATACAACAGCAGACTCGAAAAGATAGAAGAAAGGATAAGCGATTCCAAAGACAGAACAGCTAAAATTGAAGAGAGAAAAGAACACAGAAAGAACGGAAAAAATTGGGCAAGGCTCAGAGAGTTGAATGACAACATGAAATGCAACAACATATGTGTCATGGGAGTTCCAAAAGAAGAGAAGGGAAAAGGGGCAGAAAGAGTATTTGAGGAAATAATAGCTGAAAATTTCCCAACTCTCATGAAAGAAATGAATTTACATGTCCACGAAGCACACCATACCCCAATCAGAAAAAATCAGAATATACCTACTCTGAGACACATACTACTCAGAATGTCAACTGTCAAAGGTAAAGAGAAAATTCTCAGAGCAGCAAGGGAGAAGCAAACCATCATGCACAAGGGATGCCCATTAAGACTTAGCGCAGATTTCTCTTCAGAAACCATGGAGGCAAGAAGACAGTGGTATGATAAAGTTAGGACACTGGGAGAGAAAAACTGCCAGCCAAGAATTCTTTATCCAGGAAAATTGTCCTTCAAATTTGAAGGTGAGTATAAAATGTTCACAAACAAACAGAAACTAAGAGACTTTGCAAAAAAGAATCCACTTTTGCAGGAAATATTAACGGAAGCCTTAGAACCTGAGGACAGATGACTGGAGGAGAGTATAAAAGAATAGAGAAAGGATAACCAAAAGATTAAAAGGACAGACAAAAATATTATATAAATATGAAAACCAAAGAATAAAATGGTGGAAGTAAATAATGTATTTACAGTAATATCACTGAAGGTGAATAGATTAAACTTCACAATCAAAGGATACAGGCTGACAGAATGGATAAAAAAACATGAGCCATCCATATGCTGCTTACAGGAAACTCACCTTAGACTCAGGGATACAAACCGGCTGAAAGTGAAAGGTTGGAAAAAGATAGTCCAAGCAAATAGTAACCAAAAAAGAGCAGGGGTAGCTATACTAATATCAGACAAAACAGACTTTAATGCAAAAAAAGTTTTAAGAGACACAGAAGGTCACTATATATTAATAAAAGGGACAATCCACCAGGAAGATATAACAGTCATAAATATCTATGCACTTAACCAGGGTGCCCCAAAATACATGAGGCAAACTCTGTCAAAACTGAAGGGAGAAATAGACATTTCTACAATAATTGTCGGAGACTTCAACATCTTACATCATAGATAGAACTAGACATATCAACAAGGAAACAGAATTTTGAACAATGTAAGCGAGTTAGACCTAACAGATATATTCAGAACGCTGCATCCAAATTCAAGGGGTTATACATTCTTCTCAAGCGCCCAAGTACTGATGAGGGATGTGAGAATTGGTTGGATAGAACTGAGAACTGAGATAACCGTTGCAGATAGAGCTGACCTCCTATTTTACCAGTGATGATATGACCTTATCCAGATGGACTGTGAGAGTCATGATGGCCTCAGAAGGTTCCAGGCAACATGAACAAGGAGGCCAAACGGGTCAGAGTGTGACAACCTGTGTTCTCAAGGCAAGTGTTTTTTACCCAGAGAGGCGGCAGAATCTGAGCTAGGAAAGGGATGGAAAGGGGTAACAGGCTTGCAAATGGCCAGCAAAGGAGTCTTGGTGAGTTGGTGCAGATGCCTAGGATTGCGTAATGTCCAGTTCTTTTGTTGAACCCTAAATTAGCCTACCCATAGGCCTTCATGGCAATCAGAGTAACGTAGAAAAGAAAATTTTCCACTGTCTCCTAAGTGTCCTATCTGAAAAGCACACAACCTCCCCTCCCTTGAACATTCTTGCCAGGACAGACAAGCACACAACCTCCCCTCCCTTGAACATTCTTGCAAGGACATTTTAACCGTGCAGGCTATCAGGGCGTTCTGTGCAAACCCTAGCTAACTGCCAAAATCCGCTTCTGTACATCCTGCTTGCTTGCAAACTGCGTCAGCAACCCCCTATAAAAGGGAGCCATTTTAGAACCTGGGGGCTGCAGTTCTCTCCTGCGTGAGAGGTGCTGCAGACACCCGCCGGTGTAGCTCAATAAAACTTCATAAAAGTGGTTAAAGTCTGAGTGAGGTCGATCTCCTGGGTTATAACATTTTGAGGTCCTTTTATTTCTGTAACGCGAATGTCCATAGCAGTTCCACTAAAAATTAAGGCAAAACAACCCTGCAAACAACCCAAATGACCAACGGTAATTAAACAACCCAAATGACCAGTGTGTAATTAAACACATTTTCGAACACC
>JAKSZT010054415.1:98009-113783 GCA_026826555.1 Tolypeutes matacus
TTTAAAATGGCCTACATCCGTTGCCACAACAGTACTCAGGACAACCTCCAATTCCCAAAGAAGCCCCTGTATTTCAACTGCTCATCCGCTCCCTACCCCAAAAGTGTCAAGTGGCCACTGGCTCCACCTCATTGTTATAATTTCTTGCATTGCTAGAATCACCATATGTGAACAAGAGAATACCATCAAGTCCACTCTAATCCATAGTTCTTCCCCCAATCCTGAAGGGACTGGGATGGTGATGTCCACTCCAACTCCAAGTGAGAGAGGGCTTATATCCCATGGATATGGTGGGTGGGATGATCCTGCCTGCAGATGCAGGCCCTCTCCATTCCCTGGGATGCTGCATAGTTTTTAAAAATTTTTCCTTTCAGATTCATTGACAAGGAAAATAGGATGTCTAACACCTCAAATTTTTTCTCCAATGATGTCCCTTGCTAAAATTTTACTATGATCAAAATATTGACTTGTTTTCTATACTTAATATTCATAATTCATATAAACTAAGGAATTTCTTTTTTCAGGTTTCTTTTATATTCTAGACAGTTCCATAATACAAATCCTATTAACAATTTTTGTAATACCTGTAGTAATATACAATAAGAGTATGAACCAGTGATACTGTGACTGGAACCTGAATATTTGTATTGAATAGAAATACTTAAAATGTTCATTTATCGTTTTTTGGAATATGTTATGATTCTGTGTTTACCAAGGGTGTGGTTCCCTGCCCACCATCTCCACCTTGGTTTTTAAATTTTGTTGCAATTTTAGATACCATCTCATAAATGCTTACCTTATTTCCTCTAATTTTCTTTAACATAGCAATTAATTTTTAAAATATATTGTTGTTAGTTTCCTTACCGAACTTGATATTACTAATAGCTTTTTCCTACCCGGCCTTTCTTTTTTTTATTTTGAACAACAATGGTAAAATCTTTTTTTTTTATTTTACATTTCTCAATTAAATGTAACGGATACTGTATTAATCAGGGTTCTCTCGGGAAACAGAATCAGCAGGAGATATCTATCAATAATATGAAATTTTAAAAGAGTCTCTCACGCGACCGTGGGGACTCACAAGTCCAGGTTCCTCAGGCAAGCTGCAAACCAGTGGCTCCGATGAAAGCCCGATGAAAGGTCGTTGATGAGTTTCTGGGAGAAGTTGCCTGTCCAAGGACGAGCTGGGAAATTCTCTGAATGTTGAAATCACTTCCACTTTCAAGTCATTCAGCTGATTGGATAAAAGCACCACCCATTGATAATGTAATCTCCCTGATTGATGCAGATGTAATCAGCCATGCACACAGTAAACTCACTGGTGATTGAAGTCCATAAATGCTCTTGTATTACAATTAGCCCAGTGCTTGCTGGAACAAACACCTGGAAAGAACTACTTGGCCGAGTTGACACATTAGCCTAACCATCACAGATACATATAATTTTTTTTTGGATCAAACAATATGTTACACAATATATTTGGTTCATAGTAATGCATTCATACACTGTTCGTCCTTTTGTGTCTGGCTTGCTTCACTCAACATAATGTCCTCCAGGTTCATCCATGTTGCCATATGCTTTACGACTTCATTTCTTCTTACAGCTGCATAATATTCCATCGTGTGAATAGACCACAGTTTGTTTATCCATTCATCTGTTGATGGACACCTGGCTTTTTCCAACTTTTGGCAATGTTGAATAATGTTGCTATGAACATCGGTGTGCAGATGTCTGTTTGTGTCACTGCTCTCAGTTCTTCTGGGTATATACCCAGTAGTGGTATTGCAGGGTCACGTGGCAAGTCTATATTCAACTTCTTTAGAAACGGCCAAACAGTCCTACGTAGTGGCTGTACCATTCTGCATTCCCACCAACAGTGAAGAAGTGTTCCTATCTCTCCACATCCTCTCCAACACTTGTAGTTCTCTGTCTTTTTTTTTAAAGATTTTTTTAAATTTTATTTATTCATTCATTTATCCCCCCCCCTTGCTGCTTGTGCTCGCTGGGTCAGCTAACCACGCCGTGCGGGCGGGCTTGCCTTCACCAGGAGGCCCCGGGAACCGAACCCGGGGCCTCCCATATGGTAAACAGGAGCCCTACTGATTGAGCCACAGCCGCTTCCCTCTGTCTTTTTAATAGTGGCCATTCTGATAGGTGTGAAAAGTTATCTCATTGTAGTTTTGATTTACATTTCCCTAATCATGAGTGATGTTGAGCATTTCTTCATGTGTTTTTTTGCCATTTGTATTTGTATTTTGGAGAAATGTCTATTTAAGTATTTTGCCCATTTTTTAATTGGGTTGTTTGTCTTTTTATTGTTGAGTTGTAACATCTCTTTATATATCCTGGATATTAAACCCTTATCAGATATGTGATTTCCAAATATTTTTTCCCATTGAGTTGGCTGTCTTTTCACCCTTCTGACGAAGTCCTTTGAGGTGCAGAAGTGTTTAATTTTGAGGAGATCCCAATTATCTGTTTTTTTCTTTTGTTGCATGTGCTTTGGGTGTAAGATCCAAGAAACCACCACCTACTACAAGGTCTTGAAGATATTTCCCTACATTTTCTTCTAGTAGTTTTATGGTCCTGGCTTTTATATTTAGATCTCTGATCCATTCTGAGTTGATGCTTGTATAGGGGGTGAGATAGGGGCCCTCTTTCATTCTTTTGGTTATAGATATCTGGTTTTCCCAACACCATTTGTTGAATAGACTGTTTTTTCCCGTTAGCGTGAGCTTGGTAGGTTTATCAAAAACCAGTTGACTGTATAGGTGAGGGTTTATTTCTGGGTTCTCAATTCTATTCCACTGATCGATGTGTCTATCTTTATGCCAATACCATGCTATTTTGACCACTGTAGCTTTGTAATATGTTTCAAGGTCAGGCAGTGAAATTCCTCCCACGTTGCTCTTCTTTTTTAGAATGCTTTTGGCTATTCGGGTGCACTTACCCTTCCAGATGAATTTGGTAATTGCCGTCTCTAATTATGTAAAGAAAGCTGTTGGGATTTTGATTGGTATTGCATTGAATCTATAAATCAGTTTGGGCAAGATTGACATCTTCACGATATTTATTCTTCCAATCCATGAACACGGAATGTCTTTCCATTTGTTTAGGTCTTTTAAAATTTCTTTTAGCATTGTTTTGTAGTTTTCTGCATATAGGTCCTGTACTTCTTTGGATAAATTAACTCCTAGGTATTTGACTCTTTTTTTCCTATTGAAAATGGAATTTTCCTCCTGATTTCCTCCTCAGATTGTTCAGTACTAGAGTACAAAACCATTACTGATTTTTCCGTGTTGATCTTGTATCCTGCCACTTTGCTGAACTCATTTATTAGTTCAAGTAGCTTTGTCGTGGATACTTGAGGATTTTCTAAGTACAGGATCATGTCATCCACAAACAGTGAGAGTTTTACTTCCTCTTTTCCTATTTGGGCACCATTAATTTTTTTGTCTTGTCTAATTGCCCTAGCTAGAACTTCTAGTACAATGTTGAATAACAGTGGTGACAGTGGGCATCCTTGTCTTGTTCCCGATCTTAGAGGGAAAGCTTTCAACCTTTCCCCATTGAGTATGATGTTGGCTGTGGGTTTTTCATATATGCTTTTTATCAAATTGAGGAATTTTCCTTTTATTCCTATCTTTTGAAGTATTTTTATCAAAAAAGGATGCTGGATTTTGTTGAATGCCTTTTCTGCATCTATTGAGATGATCATGTGTTTTTTTCCTTCAATTTGTTAATGTGGTGTATTACATTGATTGATTTCCTTATGTTGAACCAGCCTTGCATACCAGGAAAAATCACACTTGTTCGTGATGTATAAGTCTTTTGATATGCTGTTGTCTTCAATTTGCAAGTATTTTGTTGAGAATTTTTGCATCTCTGTTCATTAGAGAAATTGGTCTGTAATTTTCTTTTCTTGTGGAATCTTTATCTGTCTTTGGTATTAGGGTGATGTTGGCTTCATAAAATGTGTTGGGTAATTTTCCTTCCTCTTCAATTTTTTGGAAGAGTTTAAACAGGATTGGTGTTAATTCTTTTTGAAATGCTTGGTAGAATTCACCTGTGAAGCCATCAGGTCCTGGACTTTTCTTTGCTGGGAGATTTTTTTTTTTTTTTTTTTTTTTTTTTTAAGATTTTATTTATTTATTCATTTATCCCCCCTTGCTGCTTGTGCTCACTGGGTCAGCCAACCACGCCGTGCGGGCGGGCCCGCCCTCACCAGGAGGCCCCGGGAACAGAACCCGGGGCCTCCCATATGGCAAACGGGAGCCCCACTGATCGAGCCACAGCCGCTTCCCAGCTGGGAGATTTTTGATGACAGATTCAATCTCCTTAATTGTGATTGCTTTGTTAAGTTCTTGCATATCTTGCAGCGTCAGTGTAGGTTGGTTGTGCGTTTCTAGAAATTTGTCCCTTTCATCTAGGTTGTCTAGTTTGTTGGCATATAGTTTCTTATAATAATATCCTCTTATGATTCTTTTTATTTCTGAGGTCATTTGTAATTTCCCCCCTTTCATTTCTCATTGTATTTATTTGCATCTTCTCTCTTTTTTTCTTTGTTAGTCTAGCGAGGTATTTGTCAATTTTTTGATCTTCTCAAAAAACCAGCTTTTGGTTCTGTTGATTTTCTCTGTTGTTTTTCTGTTCTCATTTTCATTTATTTCTGCTCTAATCTTTATTATTTCTTTCCTTCTACTTGCTTTGGGATTGGTTTGCTGTTCTTCTAGTTTCTCTAGTTGTTCAGTTGAATCTTTGAGTTTAGCTCTTTCTTGTTTTTTAATATAGGCATTTAGGGCTATAAATTCCCCTCTCAAGACTGCCTTCGCTCTATCCCATAAGTTTTGATATGTTGTATTCTCATTTTCATTTGTCTCAATATATTTACTGATTTCACTTGCAATTTCTTCTTTGACCCACCTAATATTTAGGAGTGTGTTGTTCAGTCTCCACACATTTGCAAATTTAATTTTTTCCTGTCTGTTATTGATTTCTAGTTTCATTCCATTATGATCTGAGAAGGTGCTTTATATAATTTCAATCTGTTTATATTTATTGAGAGCTGCATTGTGCCCTAACATGTGGTCTATCCTGGAGAAAGATCCATGGGCACTTGAGAAGAATGTATAGCCCACTGAGTTTGGATGCAGTGTTCTGTATATGTCTGTTAGGTCTAACTTGTTTATCATATTGTTCAAGTTCTCTGTTTCCTCATTGATCTTCTATCTAGTTGTTCTATCTAATGATATGAAAGGGGTGTTGAAGTCTCCAACGATTATTGTAGAAATGTCTATTTCCCTCTTCAGTTTTGCCAGAGTTTGTCTCATATATTTTGGGGCACCCTGGTTAGGTGCGTAGACATTTATGACTTGTTATATCTTCCTGGAGGATTGTCCCTTTTATTAATATATAATGGCCTTCCGTATCTCTTATAACTTATTTGCATTTAAAGTCTGTTTTGTCTGATATTAGTATAGCTACCCCTGCTCTTTTCTGTTTATTATTCGCGTGGAGTATCTTTTTTCCAACCTTTTGCTTTCAGCCAGTTTGTATCCCTGGGTCTGAGGTGAGTTTCTTTTAAGCAGCATATGGATGGCTCATGTTTTTTCAATCCATTCTGTCAGCCTGTATCTTTTGCCTGGGGAATTTAATCCATTCACATTCAATGATATTACTGAAAATGCACTATTTATTTCCTCCATTGTATTCTTTGGTTTTCATACATCATCTTGTTTTTGTCTCTCTTTTTACTCTTTTGGTTATCCTTTCTGCTTTTCTTTCTTCTATACTCTCCTCCAAGCCTCTCTCTCCTGTCTTTTTCTTTCAGGTTCTAAGGCTTCCTTTATTATTTCCTGCAAAGGTGGATTCTTTTTTGCAAACTCTCTTAGTTTCTGTTTGTGAATACTTTATACTCACCTTCATATTTGAAGGACAGTTTTGTTGGATAAAGAATTCTCGGCTGGGAAGCGGCTGTGGCTCAGTCAGTGGGGCTCCCGTTTGCCATGTGGGAGGCCCCGGGTTCGGTTCCCGGGGCCTCCTGGTGGGGGCGGGCCCGCCTGCGCGGCGTGGTTGGCTGACCCGGCGAGCACGGGCAGCAAGGGGGGGATGGATGAATAAATAAATAAGGTCTTAAGGAAAAAAAAAAAAAAAGGTAATATGTCTTTAAAAAAAAAAAAAAAAAGAATTCTCGGCTGGAAGTTTTTCTCTTTCAGCTTCCTGATTGTATCATACCACTGTCTTCTGCCTCCATGGTTTCTGAAGAGAAATCTGCACTAAGTCTTACTGGACGTCCTTTGTACGTGATTGTTTGCTTCTCTCTTGCTGCTCTGAGAATTTTCTCTTTATCTTTTACATTTGACATTCTGAATAGTATGTGCCTTGGCTCGGTCTATTTGGATTTATTCTCATTGGGGTCTGGTGTGCTTCTTGGACATGTAACTTCATTTCTTTCATGAGAGTTGGGAAATTTTCAGCTATTATTTCCTCAAATACTCTTTCTGCCCCTTTTCCTTTCTCTTCCCCTTCTGGAACTCCCATGGCACGTATGTTGTTGCATTTTGTGTTGTCATTCAACTCTCTGAGCCCCTGCTCAATTTTTTCCATTCTTTTCTCTCTCTGTTCTTTTCTCTCTTCAATTTTAGCTGCTCTGTCTTCTGTATCACCTATTCTTTCTTCTATGATTTCGAGTCTGCTGTTGTATACCTCAAATGTGTTGTTGACTTCATCTATTGTGTCTTTCATTCCCATGAACTCCCTTACTTTTCTTTTTAGGATTTCAAATTCTTCTCTGTGTTCGCTCAGTGTATTCTTGATATCATTTATCTCTTTATATTGTCTTTCATCTCATTAATTTGATTTTGGAAATTTGTGCTCATCTCACTGATAAGTTCTCTCAGATTCTGCATCTCTTCTGGGACTTTGATGTATTCCTTTTCTTGCACCATGTCTTGTATTTTCTTAGTATGGCTCGTAATTTTTTGCTGGTGTTTAGGCATATGGTTAGGTTGTATTTTACTTATACGCTCTATTTCTTTCTCTTTCATAGGGTTAGTGGCAGGAGGCTGTGAGTTCCACAGCTCTTTGAATTTTGACTCAACCTTGATTGTTAGGATTGTTCTGCTGGTTGCTCAAAACTGGGCACTGGACCCAGTAATGGTTGTAGAGTTGTTTCCTAGGGCCTTGGGCCGGGAGGCTATAGAGGTCAGGAAAAGCCTGTCCTATTTAATTTTCTTATGTGCACTTCCGTGGTCTGCCAGGAGATGGCGCTCATTGGCAGCTCTCAATTCAATGCCTGGTCAGAGTGTATTTGTTGACACAGACCAGATCAATGTTGTAGAGCTTCCTGTTTGAGGGCTAAGAACCTTGTAATTCAAACTTTCTGAGACAGTTCTCCAGTCTTCTCATCAGCCTCCTCCCTTTTCCCATCTAGGAAATATTTTCTCTCCCCTCTGAATCCTCAACAATCAGTCCCTGTTAGTAGAGGAGGAGATTGGGAGGTTTGTATATCTTTAGCCCTTTGCAGGCTCCAAGGCAAACAATGGCGCCGCCCCACCCGGCCTGGAAGGGTCTCGGGACAGGGCAGACCAAACTTGGGAGTCAAAAGGAGGGTCAGCCCCAGGCTCTCTCTCCCCTCTCCTGTGGAGTCCTCAACAATTAGTCCAGGCTAGAAGAGAGGGAGGTTGTGAGGGTCGGATTTCTCCAGTCCTTCCTAGGCTCCCAGGGCAAACCGCTGTGTTGAAAGGTCCGTGGGGCTCTGCAGCCCAATTTTGCACGTCAGAACCTGAGTCAGCCTAAGGCTGTGTCCCTCTCTCTCCCCTTTCCGGGAGTGGTAGATCCCTGGAGTCCCCTATGTCTGTAGTCGCAGGCCCAGAGGCCCAAGAATTCTAAGGAGTGTGGGGGAGGGTGATGGAAGCAGCAGCTGCTGCTGGTTCCAACTCATGGTTCTTTCGTCGTGATTTCCCTCTTTTGTCCCTCTCTCCTCTGGATGGTGTGCAGTCTTTACCTCCTGTCCTAAACCCTAGAAGATCTATTTCAGGGCTGTTTCAGCCTGGTCTCTAGCTATTTTTCTGGAGAAGAGATTCCTGTGTCTTACTTGTCCGCCATCTTCCCGGAAGTCCCTCCCAGCATTTCAATATGAAAAAATCTCAATCACTCAGTGAGGTCAAATGAATTTTACTATGCACACCAAATACTACCACCAAGTGTGCTTCCACTGTTTCTCTGGCTTTCAGTTTGACTGAAAATAAGTACAGTTTGCTTATATGATTATTTCTTCTTCTTTTGAAATAAAGTGATTCTAATACAAGTCAAGTCCCCTCCTATATTCTATCTCCTTTCTTTCCTCCCCAGAGATCACTGCTATTTTGATATTGTTTTATAGCATACATGGTTGTTACTTCAACTAATTGTGTATATATCCACAATGTATTATCTTATTTTGCATGTTTAAAAAATGGTAGTATGGCAGAGTGGATGTAGCTCAGTGGTTGAGTGCCTGCTTCTCATGTACGAAGTCCCAGGTTCAATCCCAGTACCTCCTTTAAAAAAAAAAGGTAGTATGGTTTATGTATGCTCTTGAAAACAATATCTAGTTTCTGCTCCCCGCACCCCCATGCTAAGGAAATAATGACCTGTTCCTAACCTACTGAGCTTAATAACAGAGATAGATGTTTGATTTTGGGGGAAGATTTTAGTCACCATCTATTTAGATGATGTGCCTTTTCTCTTCTAATCTATTATGTTGTAGCAGACACTGTTCACATGTTCACATTCATCACCTCCTACTCTTCTAATGGAATCTGTTTTGCTAAGATAGCCTTCCCCTTGGGAAGGTGACCCAAATGCAGGAATAAGTCTAGTTCGATCTTAATCATTCCTTACCCTGATATCATGAAAAGAGTCTTTTATATTATCTTCTAAAATCTTTATTGATTTGCCTTTCCTTTTTAGATGAACATTTGATTGGAATTGATTTTTATGTATGTTGTGAGATGCAGTCAATAAAATGTTGAATACAAATGGCACTACCAGATAGCCTTCCATTCTTCCTGTCCCTGAAGGGAGATCTTTCACTTTTTCACCAGCTCTTGGTTTTTTCCCATATATGTTAAATCATCATAAGGAAGTTTCATTCTATTTCTAGTTGGCTAAGAACTTTTATTTCTACTTCTTTCTTTTGAAATCATGAATGGGTATTGAATTTTTGTGTATCTGCTATGATGATTACTCAATATTTCCTCTTATCTCTCTCTCTCTTCTTCTTCTCCTTTTTGAGGTACTAGGGCCAGGGATTGAACCTGGAACCTCATACGTGGGAAGCCACCTTTCAACCACCGAGCCCCATCTGCTTCCCTGAGTTGGTTCTTTCATCTGTTTTGCTTGTTGTTTGCTTTTGTTTTTTTCAGGAGGCACACAGGAATAAAACCCAGGAACTCCCATGTGGGAGGCATACACTCAATTAATTGAGCCATATCCGTCCCCTTAAATTTTTAATTCAATTTTGAGAAGTTATATTTTCTAGCAGTCTGTACCTTTCATCTACTTTTACTTGGCTTAAACTGTTTTCACAGTATCCTCTTATTATCTTTTAACTCTGCAGAATCTCTAATAATGTTCTCTTTCTTGTTCCTGACATTGCTTATTTGTGCCTTCTCTTTTTTTTCCTTGATCAATTTAATGAGAAATTTTTAAGTTCATTTTTAAGTTTTTATTCCAAAGAAGTCAATCTTCATCTCTTCCATTGTTTGTTTTCTGTTTCATTAATTTATCTTTCTCATTTCATTCATTCTTTTTTTTTTTTATAATTTGTCCTTTTTCTAAAATCTTGACATGGACACTTAATTTTTTAATTCTTTTTTCTACAATACCCATTTTAAACCTATAAGTTTCCCTTTCTTTGTGGCTTTAGCTGTACTCCACAAGTTTTTTGATATAATGTTGTTATTGTCTTTCATTTATAAGTATTTTCAAATATCCGTTGTAATTTATTTTACACATGAGTTATTTTAGAACTGCACCATTTGTTTCTAAAGACATGGTTTATCTTATTATTTTCATCATTGACTTTTAGCCTAACTCTGCTGTCATCAGAGAATATTCTTCATAAAATATCAGTCCTCTGAAATACATGGAAACTTTTCTAATGATCCAGCATATGGCCAATTTATTAAAATGTTACATGTGCTTGAAAGAATATATATTCCATTGGGTATAGTATTTTATATATGCCAATATACTGAAATTTACATATTGTGTTGTGACTGATTTTACTTTTTCTGCCTGCTTGTTCTGTAAGTTCCTGAGAGAAGTGTAATAAATTCTTGTACTCTTATTTTGCTTCTATTTCTCCTTGTAATTCAGTCAGTTGTTGCTTTACATATTTAAATGCTATGACATTAGGTGCCTAGAAATTTAGCATTTTTATAACTTCTTGGTGAATTTTATTTCTTGTCAATAAGAAATTTCTCTCTCTCATAGTTCTTTTTGCTTTAAGGGACATGGTGTTCAAGATGGAGGGGGAGCTAATGTACCCATCAGACTGAGAATGGGAGGTGAGGGGCCCTGTGAGTTTGGGGGATACTAGCAAGCCACAGGAAGCTTGTCAGGAAATGATTTGTGGCCATGTACAGTAGAAGTTGAGATCAAGACTATACCACAGGGGTCGGATGTGGCTCAACTGGTTGGGCGTCCATCTCCCATATGGAGGGACCTGGGTTCGATCCCCGGGACCTCCTGGTAAAAAAAAAAAAAAAAAAAAAGACTATACCACCTACTTGGTGATTCACCCTGTGAGTCTTTCACTCGAGCTCCTGAATTTGGACTAGAGAAAACCACATGGGTGCTGGCTTCATACCCGCTGCTTTACGAGCAAGAGCTGGGCACACAGCGTGTGCATTTCTGTCTTTGTGGAAGAAAGTGGTGTGGTACTGAATGTTAAAAGAGACAGTTTCCAGAAGTTCAGGTTTTGCATCTGTGGCTCTATGGCCATCCTCCATGGGGAGCTCAGGGCAGTAAACTCTTTCAAGGTAGTAGCAAAGTGAGCTAAATTGTATAAAGAGGGTATCTGGTTAAAGGAAAACAACCATGGTTAAGGTCATATGGTTGAAGACAAACAGACCTGAGTTCAAATTCTAACTGTGCCATATAGAGTGTGTTCCTGGGCAAGACACTTAATCCCAGAACCTTAGCTTTCTGGTGGTAAAATTATTGGAAATAATTATTTATATAAAAACAAGTTATAATAAGGTGGGCAGGAAATAGAATTAAAATAAGGCGAAGCTTATGCTTTGCTTAGCACATTGTCCCCCCAACTGAAGCGTGTGTACTTATGTGGCACACAGAGACTTTTAAAGCCACGAACACATGGCTGTAGGGATAAGTGTCCAGATCCTCAAAAACGTCCATGTCTCATTTTTCTGAAAATTGATCAGCCTGAAAATGCACATATCACTGAGGCATCGTGCTTTGCTGGTTTTCCTTTCCCACCTCCCCTTTCACAATTATGCTACTTCTACTTTATAGAAGAAAGGCATACCGACCACACATTAAGAATCTTATGTTTCATTTACCCCAGGATAAAAGCCTTTGGGACACTAAGAAAAGGGACAGTCAGAAATACATGGGGCTTTGTGTTAAGATGAGTGCACAGCAGCAGTGACAGCGCCTGAACCATGGGAAGTACGTCATTGAAGTCAATTTGCTCTTCAGCCCACAGGTCCTGGAGCAAGAAACAAGTGAAGGAACAAAGTGTTGTTTCCTGGACTTGGGTATTGTCATATTGGGGACATCTTTAATCAGACATTGAGATTTCTGACCATAAGAACTTTGAACACATGCAGAAGAGACAAATGAGAGAGCATCCCAATTATTAGCCATTTCCTGAGAAAAGATGAAAACGATGGAAGCCCAGGTGACTTCTCATTTATCATTTCCTTCATGTCTTGATAAATTTGTGTAGGTTGGTAAAAACCAAATGCAGTAATAGTACAAGTATAAATTGGTAAGAGCAGGATCTAGGGAGAAATAAACTTAGACTCTAACTTCAGTATCAGGGCAAAATAGAATCAGGAATATATTGTTCATAGGATTCACAATAAATGACTAATATTAGAGTATAATGTGAGGGAAGCGGATGTGGCTCTGAGCTCCTGCCTACCACGAGAGGTCCCTAGTTCGGTTCCTGGTGCCTCCTAAAGAAGATAGCGAGCTGGCACAATGGGCAGGTGCAGCAAGCTAATGCAACAACAGACACAAGAAGAAAAAACAATGAGAGACACAACAAAGCAGGGAACGGAGGTGGCTCTAAGAGATTAAGTGCTTCCCTCCCATAATGGAGGCCCCAGGTTTGGTTCCCAGTGCCTCCTAAAGAAACAAGGAAGATGAACAGACATGGCAAGTGCAAAAATGAGGGAGTGGGAAGAAATAAATAAAATCTTTTTTAAAAAAAGAATATTATGTAAGACTGGAGCATCTGTGAGTGTCAACTTGCATTTAATATCACTGGCAGTCATTTGTTGCCGGTCAGGAACTGGGTCTGTGAAAACAGTGCTGCAGATGAGAAAGAAAGAAAGAATAAGACAAAGAGAAGAAAAACTGGGATCAGGGGACTCTCTGTCCCATATGGTGAGAAGGGCCCAGCCACCTCATAAGGTGTGGCTTTTATTTTGGCTTTAGAACAAAGAAAATATATATGTGCATATGCAAAGGCAATAGATACTTGACAGTTCTTTCAAGCTCAGGATGTTTCCCCACCCAGCTCCCATCAGCATGAGACTGGAGGGCTTGTTTCCTATATTCCAAGGTGACCTGCTTTCTGTCAGTAGTGATGGCCTTTAATTGAAACTCCATCAGTCCTTATCACAAAGAACCAGATAATTTACATGATATGCAAAAAGCAGTCTGTTTCCTTGGAGGATGTCAATATTTCATGAAATTTAAGTCTCAGGAAATTTTTTAGACAGTTCCTCCTACAAGTGATGTGGCTAGTGGCTTTAAGAGCAGCCATCTAACAAATGCACAAGCAGGATTTGTATGGCTAATCATTACATGCTTCCTCTGAGTCCCAGTGGGAACATAGCAGGCAAACTCAGTGAACACAATTCTGTGGGAGGCCACAACAAGGCAACCCATGGACCCAGCCTTGTGTCACTCTGGGTTTTTTACCCAGAAATAAAGCCTAAATTGCATAGGAAAATGAAATGTTGCACAGCTCTCAAAGGTCCTGTGTGAATCAGTGGCCGATCTGGCATTTGAATACACATCTGGCATTAGGGAGTTGAAAGTACAGTTCTCTGGGAGGGGCTTGTGTTGTTGGCACCTATGGGGTTTACTGTATAACTTTCATCCCATCTCATTTCTGAATCCTTCCTCATGTTCAAATCCAACTATTTCCCATTTCATCTTTTATTGCCTTTATTTTCTAAAAGGACACATTTAATCATGGATACATTTTAAAGGTAAAAATTAGAATGATTACAAAAATATATATATCAAACAAGTAAGTTTCCTTTTATGTCAGGAGTCCCCAGGATCACCCTCAGGTTCAGTGATTTGCTAGGTCTTACAAAACTCGGAAAACCTGTTATACTCATAGTTGCAGTTTATTACAGAAAGGATGGAGATTAGAATTAGCAAAGAAAAAGAGGTGCATAGGGTGGGGTCTAGGAAAAACCAGACACAAGGTTCCAATTATCCTCTCCCAGTGGCATCATATGGACAGGATTTAATCCTCAGCTATGGTGTTTGACAACACATGTAAAGTATTGCCAGCCAGGGAAGCTCTCCCAAGTCTCAGTGACCAGGGTATTTATTGGGAGTCAGTTACAAAGGCATGGAGCATGCACGTGACTGACCTTAGCTACCAATACAGTGTGGCTGAAAGCTTCAGTTATACAGAAAAAACTGGTTCACCATGAATCACATTATTAGCCTAAACTATCTGGCCTGACCCATGGTCTCAGGAATACAAACACACTCTTACCAGGTAGCATATTCTAAGGGCCAGGAGCCAGTCAGGAACCAGTCTTGATGACCTTTGGAATGAGAGGGTTTGGGCAACTCCAAGCCAGCTGAATTTAACCCTTTAATGGACTTTTCCCCCCTATATCTTTCTTTATTTTAACAAATCTATTTTACATATTAATAAACGTTAATCCATCCAAAATGTACAATCAGTGATATTTGGTATAATCACATAGTTGTGCATTCATCACTTTAATCATTATTAGAGCATTTGCATTATTCCAATAATAATAATAAGCAAAAAACACACCAAAAAACCTCACCTTTCAATCTCTCTATGCTTCCTCTACTATACATAGCTGCTATTCTGTTTCCTTCTCTCTAGTACATTTGTATTTATATTTTGTAAAAACAGTCATATATGCAATATTACGCATATTTGAATTTCACCTGAGATTTCACTATTTTATTCAGTCCCATGTTTCAGTTTTTAGCTTTCCTTCGAGTAATGCACATGACCTTAGACTTTCCCTTTCAACCACGGTCATACCCATATAATATATGCTCTGCTAGTTACAAACACTATGATGTTCTTTCACCATTTCTATTAATTTCCAAAGATTTACAAACAACCTTTTTTTACCAATTCTGCACAGATTAACCCTTTAATGTACTTTTAAATATAGTTTCTTCTCAGTCCACTAGTAAAGTATAAACAAATGATTGGTAATGTGTACTTTCTGTCACTGTACCTGATACACATACATTGATATGTGTATATCTATGCATATATATGCACTTAAAAATGCCAGTGTAATATGTACATACCTGTATACATAAACACATACACCTGTTAACTACATCTACTACATGAATGGAATCAGTCTCCAAAGAACACAGCAGCCAAGTTGATGAGGATCCCCAATGACCTAAGATAGTACAGTTTGAGAAAAAAAAAAAGCTATTTATTGAATAACTTTATGTACATAAAATTCCATGAATGCTATACTTGCACACATACACAATTGGTCATCATTGTAGGTAAGGAACTAACTAATTCTTTTGAAAATTTGGGGCATGGCGTGGGTGGAGGTTTGACTCTGACCTAAAAAAACCTCCATATAAACAAGCATTGATAAAGCTCAAGTCCCCTTGAGGAATTAAGTCCCTTCACGGAATTACTGTTGTCAAGGTGATGTACATGCTCCATGTTGCTTTCATAGCTTGTATATGTCTTTAGAAGTAGTTGGCTGTAAGTTTTAGAAGTAGTGTGCTGTAAATATTTATTGTTCTTTTTCTTTTTGACATCTAGGTGATATTTTCATGTGAGTACATATGGATGCATTTTCTTCTTTTTCTTTTACCTACTGCACTATGCTCCAAATGATGTATGTGCCTAAATTGAACTCTTGTCATATTGCTAAACATTTAGTTATGTTTGTTATTACAAACCATGCTACAGTGATCATCCTTAATGTCTTTTTGTGAACTTATATGGCTACTTCTTGCAGTGGCTAATGAGAAGTAACTACTCCTACTCAGTGTGCTTATTTTACATTTTTAAAGGATACTGTCCATTGCTGTTCAAGGTGGCTGTTCCAATTTATGGTCAACATAGCACAAAGGTAAAACATGTTGACTCCTCGATGTGACCTTTTCCTAACCACTATTGAGATTGCTATCCTTCTTATGTCTTTGTTGATTGACTGGATTATTTCTTCTGTAAAATTCCTGTCCTTATCCTGTGCCCATTTAAGTAATATAATCTTACTGATTTATAATGGTTTATATCCAATGGATATTGATCCTCTG
>JAKSZT010054415.1:116783-143302 GCA_026826555.1 Tolypeutes matacus
GTTATAGTTCATGAGAGAACTCTCATATTTGTACTGGTAACCACAGTCCGTCTTCAACCACATGGTTCACTGTGTTAGAGTCTCATGCCTTGCACAATCCAAAGTGTACATTCAGTGGCTCTCACTTTCATCAGAGTTGTGGAGTCATTGCCTCAGTACATTTTTGAACATTTTCCTTAGTCCAAAAGAAAAAAAATCCAATATTCCCCTATTGACCCCTAGCATTGATATTATAGTACGTTCTTTGACATTGATGCAAGAATATTACAATTTTGCTGTTAACTATAGTCCATAAGTTACATTAACTGTATTTCTCCATGCATCACCATATTCTCACCACCTTGTAATAGTGATGTACATTTGTTCTAGTTCATAGAAGAACATTCTTGTATTTGTACTATTAATTGCAATCCTCATCCACCTTCAGATTCGCTGTTATTTCAGTCCCTAGATTATCTTCTAGCTTTCTTTCAGTTGACATTTATGTCCTAAAACTTCCCCTTTGAGCCACAATCCCATTCAACAAACCAGCCATGTTCATTATACTCACTCTAATGTGCTACCAGCAACTCTATCCATTTCCACACTATTAGTCAAGCTAATTAAAAATTCTGCATACATTAATATCAGTTGGGGAGTGGGTGTAGTTCAGTGGTTGTGCACCTGCCTCCCATGGATGAGGTCCTGGTTTCAATTCCCGGCACCTCCTAAAAAAAAGTATCACTACTCCCTTCTCAGCCCTTATATCTTCTAGTACCCAAACTCTAGGTTTTAACTCCATGTGTTTGTTCTTCGTATTTGGTTCATATTAGTGAGATCATACAATAGTTGTCCTTTTGTGTCTGGCTTTTTGCACTCAGTATAATTTCCTCAAGTTTCATCCATGTTATATGTGTCCCAATTTCATTTCTTCTTACAGCAGCACAGTATTCCATTGTAGTAGTTAAAGTGGTGCTGATGCAAAAATAACAAATCTGTTGGCTTTTATAAAGGATATTTATTTGGGGTAGGAGCTTACAGTTACCAGGCCATAAAGCATAAGTTACTTCCCTTACCAAAGTCTATTGCCACATGTTGGGGCAGGATTGCTGCTGACGTCTACCAGGAGTTCAGGCTTCTTGGGTTTGTCTCTTCCTGGAGCTCCATTTCTCTCCGGGCTCAGCTGATGTGCTCTCTCCACAAGGCCAGCTGTAGACTCTCAGGTGAATGACTCTGTCTCTCTCCCCAGGACTTCTGCCATGTCTAAGGAGCTGTCTCTATTCCTCTGTGTTCTCCTGTGTGTTCACTTTCTGGGATCCACGATCAAAAACTCCCAACTCTGTCCTTTGCTATCTCTTGCGGGGACTCAATGCTCTGCTGATGTGGCCCAATCAAAGTCCTAATCATAATTTAATCAATTAAAAGTGATACCTCTGATAGACCAGTTTACAAACATAATCCAATAACTATTTTTGGAATTCATAATGCCAAACTACTACATCAATCATATATATATACCACACTTTGTTTATTCATCGGTTGATGGACACTTGGGTTGTTTCCATCTTTTGGAAATTGTGAATAATGCTGCTAGGCATATTGGTGTGCAAATATCTGTTCAAGTCCCTGCTTTCAATTCTTTTGGGTATATACCTAGAACTGGGATTGCTGGGTCTCATGGTAATTCTATACTTAACTTTTTGAGGAACTACCAAACGGTCTTCCACAGTGGCTGCACCATTTCACTTTCCCACCAATAATGTACAGAGAGATGTACATACCTTACATACCTCTCACTGCACACTCACCTGCTCCAGCCACATCAATTGTGTGTGGTTCTCTGAGCTGATCTCTTTCACAATCAATTGTTTTTTACACATTGCTTTCTCTGCCTGGAATACCCATCCCTAGACCATAGACTGCCTGTGGAACTCTTAGGTACCAGTTCAAGTGTTACTTCTATTATCAGATCTTTTCAGACTGTTTTGGAAAGTTAATGCACCTTTTATATACCTTCTGCACCATGAAAACACTTCTCTCCAATGCCTGTAACACTGCAGGCACTGTAATTTTTTAAATGCAGATTCTTCTTACACACTCACTAGTTAATACCAGAAAAGTCCTTTAGGAGAAAGTAGTTTTCAATGTTTTGGTCACTGCAAATGATGATCCCATAAAAATAAATAAATAAATAAATAAATAAATAAATAAATAAATAAATAGGCTTTCTGCTTCCCATCAGCCTCCACCACAACATCCCACTGCCAGAGGAAGAAAAATCAGGGTGCTCACTGCAAACCTCTGACTGAGAACAAAGGAGCAAAGACAGCCTTAATTTTAGAGCATTGTCTGCAACTTTCAATTTTTTTTCTAGAATTCTTAGTCTTGGAAAAAATAAAACCAGTTGTACCTTCTATTTTCACAGTATGTTAATCTCCATAAGAGCTCTTGAGAAATTTCATGCTTAAGCTTTTTTTTTAAGATTTATTTTATTCACTTATTTCTCCCCTCCCCCACCCCTATTTTTGTGCTTGCTGTCTGCTCTCTGTTTGGGAGGCACCAGGAACTGAACTCAGGACCTCCCACATGGGAGGGAGGCACCCAATCACTTGAGCCACCTCTGCTCCCTTAAGCTTCTTAAAAGTACCATTTCCCAGGAATCAAGTCACCTTGATTAATTTTTTCCTCTATGATTCTATATTTAATAAAATTAATTGAAAACTAGGTTTCAGGTTAATATCGTGAGACAAAGCTTTTCCTTTGGAAAAAAATAATACAGAAACAAAAATTTTCTTTAATCTTGAGACTGATGGGAGTCACAGTATTTCTTTTGAAATTGTGGTAGAAAATGTATATCGAAGGTGTGCTCCAGCTCCCTCTGGCCTGTTCAGGCTTTGCCATGACCAATCTGCAGGTGACGAGCAAAATTTTCATTCCTTCCTAGGAATTGGATGTGTTTCATACATACATCCTGAGGTACTCCATCCTTTTGGAATTGTGCAAGTAGGTGGGATAATGATCCGGCACAGAGTAGTCACCGAAGGCTGTCATCTCCTTTGAAGTGATGAAGTCACAGGTTTGTTAGCCCAAGCCTTCCATTTCAGGTTTCTCATATCTCCACAGTCCTCCAATGTCATGGCCTTTTTCAAACTAATGGACTTGAGTCCCTCATCCAAGCAGCTCTTAATGACACCTAAACCCCTGACTCTAGTGCCAGTCACTACAATTTTTCTTATGTGCATGGTCATTTGAATAAAGAAGAATCCTTTCAGTTGTGCTGTGCTAAGGCTGCAGGCAATGGCATGCATAATTGAATCTTGAATTCATCTTCTCCAAGTGGTTATTAATGCTGTAGTTGCTATTTTCTGGAGAAGTTGGTGAAGAATTTACACATGACACCAAAATCAAGACCCATCAAAAAAACAAACTGATCTGCCATTTTTTTTATCTTGCTATGTGAGAGAGAGGCTTGCAGGAAAACTGAAACCCCATGGGTTGAGAGGGGTCCTGGAGTCTGGAACCAACAGAGTTACTGAGATACAGAAAGAGGCCCCCAAGGGGCTGGGCTGGAGGAGCAGCACAATGCTCAGAAGATGAACCCTTCCACATGCCTCATAGCTTGCAGTTGAGCTCCAGGAGCTGTGCTCCAAGAGACAGTGAGCCTGGAGGGGAAGGCTGAGACCTAGGCATAGATTTCCTGCCATCTTGCATCACCACACGACAGCTGACTTTGGCATTGAGAGGTTTGAAGGCTATTTTCACAGTTGGGAGTACACAAGTCCTGAGAAATTTTTAAGAAATTGAATCATAGTGGTTGGCATTGGGAATTCTGGAGTGGACATTGCAGTGGAGAGCTCAGTTGTGTAGCAAATCAGATATTCCTTAGGTACTAGAAGACATGTTTGGAATAATGAATATCCCATGGATAGTTCATTCCTCACTCGGTTCAATAATTTTCTCCAGAAAGGATGTTTTTTTCCTGTTTTTTTTTTAGATAAGTAGTTTTGCTTTTTACATGTTGAAATATCCATTTTGAGTTAATCTTTCTATATGATGTAAGGTTTACATTGAGTTTCATTTTCTTTGCCTATGGATGTACAAATGTTCCAATACCTTATTTTGAAATGAACTTTCCTTTCTCCATAAATTGCTTTTATATCTTTGTAAAAAATCATTTGCCCATACTTTTGTGGGTCTATTTCTATTTCTGGACTCTGTTCTGTTCCATCTATCTATGTGCCTTTCCCTCCACTTATATTATACCATCTGGATTATTAGAGCTATAGACTTAGTCTTAAAATCAGGTGATCTAATTCTTCCTATTTTTTTCAAAATTGTTTTAGCTATTTTAGTTCCTTTATCTTTCCATGTACTGTATATAAGCTTGTCTGTAGCTACAAAAAATACTCCTGTTAGGATGTGATATAAATTACATGAAATCCATAGATCCACTTGAGGAGAACTGGACATCTCTACTTTGTTGAATATTCCATCCCTTGGACATATATCTCTCCACCACGTCTCTTCATTTTCTTTCATCAGCATTTGCACTTCATAGAATACACATCCTGTATGTTGATTAGATTTATACTTAAGCAATTCATTTTCTTGGTAGCTATTGTAAATGTCATTCTATTCTTGTGTTTTTAATTTTGGTTTACAATTTCCAATAGTCATTAACAGCCTATGGAAATACAAGTAACTTTTATTCACTGACCTTGTATCTTGAGACATTAATAAACTCACTTATTAGCTCCAAGAATGTGATTGTAGGCTCCTTTGGCTTCGCTACAGAGACAATCATGTCATCTATGAAGAGTTTCATATCTTCCTTTTCATTATGTATGTGTTTGCTCCTTTTTCTTCCCTTATTGTATTGCCTAGGACTTCCAGTACTATGTTAAATGGGAGCCATGAAAGTGGATATCCTTGCCTTGTTTCTGATTTTAGAGGGGAAGGATTCACCAGTAAGTTGTTAGCTATATGGGTTTTCTGTTCTTTTTTTTTTGTAGATGCTCTTTTTTTTTTTTTTAAGATATTTATCCCCCTGCCCCCTGCCCTCATTGTTTGTGCTCGCTTTTTGCTCTTTGTGTCTGTTCATTTTGTGCTCCCTGTGTCTGCTCATCTTTTTTTTCCTTACGAGGCACAGGGAACCAAACCCAGGACCTCCAATGTGGGAGGCAGGTGCCCAACTGCTTGAGCCACAACCGCTTCCATGTAGATCCTCTTGACTGGACTGAGGAAATTCGCTTTTAATCCTAATTTGTGGACAGACTCTTTAAAATCACAGATTGCTGTTGAGTTTTTTCAAATGTGTTCTTTCTGTATCAGTTGATATATGGCTTTTCTTCTTTAGACAGATAATATGGCATTGATTTTATAGAACTGGTGTTATTTTTTATTAAAATGTTTGGTAGAATTCACCACTGAATTTATCTGTGCCTGGAGATTTCTTTTGGAATGTTTTAAATCATAAACTCAATTCATCAAATAGTTAATGGACTATTCAGATTATTCCATTTGGAGTATGCTTTTTTAAATTTTTAGTTTTTGGTTTTAAGGAATTGGTCTATTTTATCTTAGTTTTTGAGTTTATGTACATACAGTTGTTCAAAGTTTTCACTCATCCTTTTTTTTTTTTTTTTTTTTTTACTGGGAGGTCCCAGGGATCGAACCCAGGTCCCTCCATGTGGCAGATGGACGCCCAACCATTTGAGCCACATCCACCCCCTCACTCATCCTTTTAATATCTGTAGGGACTGTATTCCTTGTTCCCCCTCTTTTGTAAGATAAGTAATTTGTGTCTTCTTTTTCCTTCTCAGTTTTGCTAGGATTTCTCAATTTTTTTTCAAAGGATCACCTTCTGCTTTAATATTTGTTTTCTATTTTCAATTTTATTTCTGCAGTACTTTTCCAACTATTTCCTCCTCCTGATTGCTATGGCTTATTTTGTGCTACTTTTCCATGTTCTTGAGATTGACATTTCAGTTACTGATTTTGAGACCATCTTTTCTAATATGAGCATTTAGTGCTATAAATTCCCACTAAGCACTACTTTATCTGAATGTCACAGATTTCAATGTTATAATCTTCTTTTCATTCATTTCAATATATATTTAAATTTCCCTTGAGACTTTCTTTTTAGGGATCATGGATTATGTAGAAGTATGAAACTTAATTTCCAAGTGTTTGGAAATCATTCTATTATATCTTTTTTTTTTTTTTTTTTTAAAGATTTTTATTTATTTATTCATTTATCCCCCCCCTGCTGCTTGTGCTCGCTGGGTCAGCCAACCACGCTGTGCGGGCGGGCCTGCCCTCACCAGGAGGCCCCGGGAACCAAACCCGGGGCCTCCCATATGGTAAACGGGAGCCCCACTGATTGAGCCACAGCCGCTTCCCTCTATTATATCTTTTATTGATTTCTACTGTTATTCCCTCATGGTCACAGAACTTGTTTTTTTTTTTAATTCCAATTCTTGTAAATGTGTGGTTTTATGACCCAGTATATGGTCTATATTGTTGGATGTTCCATGTAGGCTTGAATAAAAAATGTCCAAGCATCTGTTACTGCTTGGAGTGTTCTACAAAAATCTATTCAATTCCATTAAGTGAAGAAGTTAACTCTATATCCTTACTGATTTTCTGTTAATTAATGATAGCTGTTGAAGTCAGTAAGAATAATTGTGGATGTGCCTATTTGTCCTTTATTCTGTCCATTTTTGCTTAATGTATTTCTGTTGTTTGTCTGTTTTATTTTGGTGTGTACATATTTAGAATTGTCTTCTTGTTTATTTAACCCTTTTATCTTTGTGACAACCCTTTTTGTTCCTGGTAATTTTCTTTGCTGTGATGTCTGCTTTGTCTGATATTAATAAATCAATTCCACCTTTCTTTAGATTTGTGTTTGCACAGTGTATATTTTTGCTTTTCCTTTACATATATATTTGGAGTTTCTTATAGATAGGATAAAATTGTGTCATTTAAATACTCCATTCTTTCAATCTCACTTAACTCATGTTTAGAACATTTACACTGAATAAAATATTGATATGTTTGGATTTAATTCAAATATGTTCTTGATTTTTATGTTGCTCCCTATGTTTTTCATTCCTGATTTCCATTTAATGTCTTCCTGTTGGTTACTTGACCATTTTTTCATATTTGATTTTGATTTATCTTTAGTGTTTAGTATATCTCTTTATAAATTATTTTTGTTACTCTATAGATCTCTTTCCCTATCTGTCTATATACATACACATACACACACTCTTTATATTTTACCAATATCAAGATTTTACTACTTCAAGAGAATTGTAGAAAACTTAGCACCATTTAGGTTCCCTCCTTAATGATATTAAATATTTAATATTACTTCAACATACATTGAGAACCATTTCAGATAAAGTTGTAATTTCTGCTTTTAATCATCAAACATAATTTTTAAAACTCAAAATGAAGAAAACCTATTTAATAATACACACATATCCTTTCTGTTGCTCTTTATTCCTGATAATACGTTTCCTTCTGTTATTTCTGTTGTTCAAAACTTTATCAATTCCTTTTGATCAGGTCTGCTGGCAACAGTTCTTAGCTTTCCTTCATCTAAACATGTCTTTATTTCACCTTCCTTCCTGAAAGATATTTATTGCTGGTTCTACACTTTTGAATTAACAATTTGTTGTGGCACTTCTTTCCAGCCTCCATAATTTCTGATGAGAAATACACTGCAGTTCAAATCATGTTTCCCCTATAGGTAATGCATCATTTCTCTCTAGCTGCTTTTACTATTTTTTCTTTAGTTTCCAGAAATCTGATTATGATGCATCAGAAAAGGTTTTCTTTGGCTTTAGCATTTTTGAGTTTTTCTCTGCTCTTCAGGTGTACTAATTACTATTGATCTATCTTCAAGTTTACAGATTCTTCTCATCAATTTTCTGCTGATGACCCACACAGTGAGTTTTCTGCATTGTATTTTTCAGTCCTAATGTTTTCATTTTGTTCTTCACTATGATTTCTCTTTCTTTCTGAGAATTTTATTTTTCTATATCCTTTAAGAATTGCTTATTGGGGCATTTTTATAATAGGTACTTTTCAAATAGGAAATGGAACTCCTCTTATAGTTATGTAAGTAGCCAAGTGTGTAAGTATTTTTTATTTTTTATTTATTTATTTTTTTTACTGGGAGGTACCGGGGATCGAACCCCAGTCTCTCCATATGGTAGACGGACACCGAACCTCTTGAGCCACATCCGTTTCCCTGTATTTTTTTTTTTTTTTTAAGATTTTATTTATTTATTCATTCATCCCCCCCTTGCTGCTTGTGCTCGCTGGGTCAGCTAACTACGCCATGTGGGCGGGCTTGCCTTCACCAGGAGGCCCCGGGAACCGAACCTGGGGCCTCCCATATGGTAAACAGGAGCCCTACTGATTGAGCCACAGCCGCTTCCCTGTAAGTATTTTTTAATACCCATACCTTATCTCTGCAAGTAGATTATGCTTTTTATGGTTTATATATAATTGTATAGTACATAGAATCACAAAGCAAAAAGGAAAATAATTATATGCTGATTTCGAAGATGAATGAAGGTAAATCTATGAGCCAATGGACTAATCAATCCAAACATTTTTTCAGTGAAGGGGAGGAGTAGTTCTAAATATTTGAATTGTTCACAACACATTTTCTTTCCTTAATAGAGAGGCTTGGGTAGCGGATGTAGCTCAAGTGGTTGAGTGATCCTATGTACCAGGTCCTGGGTTCAATCCCCGATACCTCCTAAAAACAAAACAAATGACAAAACCAACTCTCATTGGGAAGCGGATGCAGTTCAGTGGTTGAGCACCTGCTTCCCATGTACAAGGTCCTGGGCTGAATCCCTGGTACATTTAAAAAAATAAAAATAAAAAATAGAGTGGCTTATGTCTGTCTGAGTATGGAAAGGAAAGGTCAGAGAAGAAATAGGGCCCAAGAATAAGCCAAATTAAAGATAAATAAAACAAAAACTAAAAAAAAAGAAGAAAAAAATAAAATAAACAACAAAAAAGACAATCAAACCAAAAACAAACAAACAAACAAAAAAAAACAACAAACAAAGAATAAGCCAAATTAAAAGAAAGAGACTTCTTTATCAAATAATACAGGACAACATGGGCATTGTAAACTCTTTGGGGATGTCTTGGAAAAGAAGGACACTTGTACTGACAATATGTCTATAACCTTTAAGGTTCCCAACTTTTCAGAGATGCAGGTTTCTGTTACCCACTGAATTCAGACATATTTATTTTGCCTCCATCATTACTTCTCACTTTCTTAGAAATGGAACTCTTGTGCTGTCTTTTCTATTCAGGGTTATCTCCTTCATTTCACTTGTTCTATATGGGTTATGAATGGTGAGTCTTGCTTTTAGCAAAAGAAATGGAAATTTGCCATTCATTGGTTGTGACAGAATTCAATCCCCACCCCTGGGCTGTTGGGTAATTCAGTCATTCAAAAATATATTTTTGAGCATCTTCACTTTGTCAGCTTCTTTCTTACACAATGGAGATATAATAATGGTGTTTGTGGCACTCAAATTCTGGTGAAAAAGACTAATAGATACATAATAGAATGTTGTGAAAAATGCTATGAAAAAAAATAAAAAGCCTAGTAAGTTTATGGATGGTAATGGAGAAGCTATTTTAATAAGAGTTTTCAGAGGCTTTTCTGGGCAGATTTAATTTGAGCCAAGACCTTATTATGTTGAGGGGAGTAAGCCAACATAAGATTTGGAAACAGAGGATATTGCAGAACTGTTTTGAAGTGTTGTTTGTGGGCTTCCTGCCTGAGGATTTGCTGAGAATGCAAAATTCTTAGGTCACACCCCAGATCTCCTAAACCAAACTTCCCAAGCTGAGTTCCAGTACTCTGCATTTATAACAAGGGCTTCATGACGCACACTTAAATTTGAACATCTCTGTAATTCAACTGTATAGAAAATAGACAACATATTTAACAAAAATGAAGAAATTTAAACTCACTCATAATTATATTTAAGAGTCTAGCATTGTTAACAGCATATTCTCCCCAAATTTTCCAATGCATGTAAGTAAAAATTTTTTGAAAGAAAGATGAGACTGTGGGCTTTTTTTTTTTTTTTTTTTTAATTTACTATACTGTGACCATCTACCCATATTTTAACTATTCTTCTAAAACTATTCTAAAATCAACATCTTTTTATAAAACATGATTTTAGTGCAGGTATAGTAACTGAGAACTGCAAAAATTAAAAATGTGAAAACTCCTAATGTTCTTTCTCTCCCTATAAGCACAGAAACCAAAATAACCCAAACTAAATATTTAATTTAACTGATCACAATTTTCAATGACAAATGTTTATGATTTCTTCCATTAGGTCACTATATACAGTTCTGCAGATTTTTTTTTTTTTTTTGTCCTTTGAAGAATATGCACATCTTTCCTAATACTGAAAATTGTACTAAATTCTGCTTAATTGCTATATAATGTGGTGAGTAGGTGTTCCATAATTTAACAAAGCTTCCATCTACTGTTATACATTCAGGTTTTCCCTTTTTTCCCCTTAATTACAAAAGCAAAAAACAAAAACTCCTGTAGTTAAACGACTTTTCTTTTATATATCAAATTAACTGTTGGAATTGCTGGGTTAAAGAAAATGGAAAACTTAAACTGAACCCATGTTGTCTTCCAAAGAGGGAATACCTCCTTATAGTCTCTACAACCACACCTTCGATGCCTGCATGCAAATAGCTTTTTTTTTTTTTAAGTAGGCTCTCTATTCTGTTTGGGAACCAAGTATGATGATTGCATTATCGCACAATTTAACGTTCTCAAATGCCTTTTTTATTTTTTACTTCATCTTCACCTCTAATCCGCTTTCCCCAGACGTAGTCAAGTGTCCAGTCTCACGAGGGCATTTGGATCTATGGTTCCCTGCCCCCAACATCATCTCCGCCCCTTAAACCGGTGTCTGCCTTCTTCCTACTAACCCCATCTCCAAACATGAGTAAGATTTAAGACTTCAAATGTACCCTGTTTTCCTCAACTTTAACCGTCGCCGCTCTAGCAATATCTCCAGCTCTACAAACCCAGTTTGTCCTCTAAAGCCCCCTCCAGGAAGCCTCATCTCCGCCTTACGGCCACAGACCTTCGCCTAAGATGGTCGCGTCAGTGGGGCTCCTGCCTATCAGCGGAGACACGGTGGGCTCGAGGGGAGCCGCCATCTTTCGTTTTTCCCGTCTCCCGTAAGGAATGCAGCCCGCGCCATGCTGCCCTTAGCTAGGCTCTGGTGTCTGAAGATTTACGTAGTAGCATAGCTACGTTGACCGACCCTTGCAACCAGGAGGGGAAGGCACTGGGACACCTAAAAGCGATTATCGTTGCCCACAGCGCGCAGCAGGAGCCGCCGTTATGACAGCTTACGCCAGAAGCGCCCTGGTGAGCGTCCCCCTGGCGTCGCGAGGACCGGGAGGCCGCGCGGACTCGGACTTCCGGGAGCGCCTCTTGGCCCTCGCCGCACGCCGTCGCCCAGCCCCCTCAGCGTCCCTAGCGACGGCCGTGGAGGGGCTGCGGCTCGAGAATTTCACAATCGGAAGTGGTTTCAGGCTTGGGTTTAGCCTTCTGTCGCTGCCAGTGGAGTCTGGAGAGGTTTAGGATCAGGTGAGTCGGCTTGTGCGCGTGGATCCGGATGAGGGGTCTGGAGTCAGTGAAGGGGGAGCGTGTGTAGCCGTAATGGAGGGTTTTATTTGGGTTTAGTCACTGAGGAATCTGGGTGTTAGTGATGGGGCCTTTGGCGATTAGTGATTAAGAGTCTGAAAAAAATCAACGACGGAAGCTCCGACTGTGAGAATTTGGAGTCCATGTGACATGTGAATCACTGTGCTTGCGGGACTCAGTGGTTGAGAACTGGGGATCCGGGTATCAGCGAACCGATGTCCCCTCCATTTCATGATTTAATGACTCAGTGTTAGAGGACCCTGGGATGGGGGAATGTCCATGTTGGTGTCTGACATCAACACCCAGTGTTTTGATTTCTGTAGCTTGATAATAATTCCTGAAATCAGGTGGCATTGCCTCTCTAGTTTTGTTATTTTCCAAAGTTTTTCTGGCTATTCTAGGCCCTTTGCATTGCCATATGAGTTTTACAATCAGCCTATCAGTTTCTATAGGACAATCTGCTGGGATTATGAGTAGGATTCTAGTGAATATATGGATCAATTTGGGAGAATTAATATCACCAGACCTATGTGTTTTCCAACATGAACAAGGTGTATCTCTCCATTTATTAGGTCTTTTAAAATTCCTCTCAGCAATATATTGTACAGTTTTCTGTATAAAAATCTTTCACATTTTAATTATATTTTTCTCTACTTCATATTTTTTATGCTTTCTATTTCTGATAGTTCGTTGCTAGTATATAGAAATACAATTGTTTTTTTTTCTTGTCAACCAAAAGTTTCATTCTTTTTAATGACAAATAATTAAACCACATCCAAGGCCTTAACAGACACAAACAAAAGTAGTCACTTAAAGCATTAGATATTAAGGTACAAGACATTCAGTAGGTAATCTGGGGGGAAATGCTTTGCCAACTGACGCTTATACCAAACTTTGCTCAATCGACAGTTGAGCTCTGCTAGTATTTGGGTTTGGTTCAAGGTAAGAATATCTCTGCAGAACTGAAGGAGAACAGCTGTGTTTTGCAAATACTGAAGCATTTTAGACTGCATTGATAGGTGCATGTTGATGGGAAGGGGGAAACAATATAAGTCCCTCCCATGTGACATTAGGTTGCCTTGCAGAGGGCCACAGCAGAAAAGCAGACTTTTGCTTCCTCATGCTCAGTGAATCCTCTGCAGTCCTTGGCAGCATTCTGCAATAGCAAGTCCTCTGAACTGGTGCCGTGGTCCCTCAAGTTCATAGAGGGTGGCCATCCATGTTAAACAAAATAAAATGAGAGTTCGTTTTGTCATCTACCTGACATTGGCCTTCCTGTGCCAAGGCATCATGGGCTGCCTGAATGGCCTCATTCTTTTCAAGCATTTGCTCTATTTTCAGGTGACGTTGTCTCCATTTCAGAGTAAAACTCTTTCAGTACTAACCCATCCTCAAAGTCCAGTTTGTCCTGATTATTGGCCATCGTGTGTATAAGTCCGATTGTGCCACAGGAGTTCCCAATGGTCTGCTTCATGAAGTATACTTTAGGACTAACTTCTTGTCGCTTCAGTTCCTCAGTCTGATTTCCTGAAGTTCTCATGCTGGGCCATGAAGGGAAACAGGAGCAGCAGTGCACAGGAGGCACTGGCACCAAGCCCAGAGCTGCCTCCTCCGGTCCCAGCATGTCTGTAAAGCACCACTGGCTGGTGACCCCCAGCCGCGCCAGCACTTTGTTCAGCATCTTGGGGTGACTCTCCAACGGTTTGAACTTCATCTTCGCAAACAGCGAGAATTGTCACAAGTGACAGAAAAGGAAAAATGTACAATTAAATTTTTTTAATTTTTAAAAAAAGATTTATTTATTTACTTTATCTATTTCAATTCCCCCCTTCCCCATTTGCTGTTTTGTGTCCGTTAGCTGGGCAATTCTCTGTATCTATTTCCTGCCATCTCTTCTCATCCTCCTCCTCCAGTCTTCAGCAGGATTCGATCCTGGAGACCTCCGATGTAGGAGAGAGGTGTTTTGCCACCTGCGCCACCTCGGGTCCTGGCTTTCAGAGCTTTTGGAGCATCTCGCCTTGTCTCTCCCCTGCATCTCTCTCCTGTTACGTCATCATCTTGCTGCATGGCTCCCGGGGCTTGGCGGCTCACGGGCACACAGAGCATGGCAGCCCATGCGCCTTCTATATATATATATATATTTTATTTTACCAGGAGGTCCCGGGGATCGAACCTGGGGATCGAACCCAGGTCCCTCCATATGGCAGACGGACGCCCAAACATTTGAGCCACATCTGCCCCCTACAATTAAATTTTATAACTTGATTTTGTAATCTTGCAATCTTGTTACACTCACTTATTAATTTTAACAGTTTTATTGTAGATTCCATTATATTTTCTACATAGACATGTCATCAGTGAATAAAGACAGTTTAATTTCTCTCCATTTTTTTTGTCTTGCCTTATTGTACTGGCTAACACCTCCAACATAATGTTGAATGAAATTGGTGAGAGGGGAGTGGATGTAGTTCAAGTGGTTGAGTGCCTGCTTCCCATGCATGAGGTCCTGGATTTGATCCCCAGTACCTCCTAAAAACAAAACAAACAAACAAATGAAACAACTCTCACTGGGGAGTGGATGTAGCTGAATGGTTGAGCACCTGCTTCCCATGTCCTAGGTTCAATCCTCAGTACCTCCTTTATTTTTTTTTTTTTTACCGGGAGGTCCCGGGGATCAAACCCGGGTCCCTCCATATGGGAGGCAGTTGCCCAACCAGTTGAGCCACATCCGACCCCCTCAGTACCTCCTTTAAAAAAAATGGTGAGAGACAATATCAATATCTTGTTTCTGATCTTAGGAGAACATTCTGTCTTTTGCCATTATATATAATGTTACCTGGTAGGTTTTTCATATGTGTGTTCTGTTATATTCAGAAAGTTCCCTTCTATTACTTGATGACTGAGAGTTTTTATAAGGGATGGATGGTGGTTTTTGTCAAATATTCTTTCTCTGTTGAGATGATTTTTTTTTTTCCAATCCTTTTTGTTTTTAATATGATATGTAACATTGATTTGAGAATGTTAAACCAACATTGCTTTCCCAGGGTAAGCCCCAGCCTTGGTAATGATCTATTATTCTTTTAATATATTGTATTTAGTTTGCCAAACTTTTGTTTAGAATTTTCACACTTATATTCATGAAAGATATTGATCTCTAGTTTTCTTTTCTTGTAATATCTTTTTCTTGTTTTGGTATTAGGGTAATTCTGGTCTTATAGAATGAGTTGGGAAATATACTCTTCAGTCTTATTCATGAAATGATAGTACATTGGATGGCTACAATGTATTTTGTTTATTGCATCACCATTTGATGGTTATTTGAATTGTTTCCAGTGTGATGCTATTATGAATAGTATTGTTAGAATAATTCACATACAGATTGGACTTATATTTTCAATTCTGTTTGTTAAATTCCTAGGATCCATGCTAGTTTCTCCACATTCTCACCAACACTTGATATTGTGAGTCTTTTTCATTATAGTCATTGTACTTGGTGTATAGTAGAAATTCATTGTGGTTTCAATTTCCATTTCCCGAGTGACAAATCATGTTGACCATCTTTTCATTTGCTTACTAGTCATTCATATGTCTTCTTTAGAGAAATGTCTTTTCTCATTTTCTAAATGAGTTGTTTCTCTTATTAATAAATTGAGTTTTAAAAATTATTTATTCTTATGGATCAAAATCTTTCATCAGATACATGGTTTGCAAATATTTTCTCCCAGCATGTAGCTTATCTTTTCCTTTTGCTTTATATCTTTTTTTTTTTTTTTTTTTACAATTTTATTGAGATAGATTCACCAACCATACAATCCATCCAAAATATACATTCAATAGCTTTTGGCATAATCACACATTTGTTTATGATATCTTTTGATCAACTTTTATGGCTTGCTGGTTTGGTGATGTTTCTGGGAATTCTTTGCCCATGAATTTGGTCATGAAAATTTTCTCATTTTGCTTCAAGATACTTTTTATTTCCAGCTGTTACATTTAAATCTATGAGCTATTTTAATATGCTTTTTGGGTATGTTGTCAGGTAGTATCCATTTTTGCACATGGTTATCTAATTGTTCCACCATTTATTGGAAAGACCATCCTTTCTCTCATTAAATTTTCTTTTCTTTTTTTTTTTCCTCATTGAATTTTCTTGGCACCTTTGTTGAAAATCAATTGAACATAAATGTAAGTATTTCTCAACTCTCACTTCTGTTGTATTAATTTATTTCTATCATTATGTCACCCTGACACCTATATTGATAACTATGGTTTTATAGCAAAGTTTGAAATAGGTTATTTTATATATAAGTTTTAGAAACAGCTTCCTAATACTTACAAAATTCTTGGTGTGATTATTTTATAAGGCTTGTGTTGACTCTATATCATTTGGAGAGAATTGTTATCATAGCTATATTGTCTTCCAATCCATGAACATGGAAAGTTTCCCCATTCCATTTGTTTACATTTATTTGTTTTGTTTTTGGTGTTTTTTAAAAAACAAATAAATTTTATTCATACATATTAATAAAGCATACAATTCATCCAAGGTGTACAATCAATGGTATTTTGTATAATCACATAGTTGTGCATTCATCATTGTTTACATTTATAAGAATTTCTTTCAGAAACATTTTATAATATAATATAAATACTATAAATATTATACTACTTTTGTTTAATTTATTCATAAATACTTTTTCTTTTTGGTGCTATTATGTATGGAATTTCTTAACTTCATTTTTTTAACAAATCAATTTTATTGATACATAGTAATAAAGCATACAATTCATCCAAAGTGTACAAAAAGTGGTATTTGGTATAATCACATAGTTGTGCATTCATCACTTCAATCATAATTAGAGCATTTCATTATTTCAATAATATTAATAATAATAAACAAACAAGAAAATTCCTTATCTCTCAATCTTTCTGTTTCCCCTGCTGTATTAATTTCATTTTGTTCATTACTAGGATAGCAATACAAAATTGATTTTTGTATATTGTAACTGTATGCTATAACCTTGCTAAACTCATTTATTAATTCTAATTAGGTTGTTTTCGCATGTATTTCTTAGGATTTTTATAGTTTGGATCGTGTTATAAGCTAATAAGTCCAGTTTTACTCTGCATTTGCAATCTGGATGCCTTTTATGTTGATTGATTGATTGATTGCCTTACTGAACTGGCTAGACCTTCTAGCATAGTATTGGATAGAAGTGGTGAAAGGAGCCATTCTTGTCTTGTTATTAAATTTAGGAGAAAAACATTAAAAATTTTTACCATTAAGCATGACATGAGTTTTGGTATTCATAGATACCCTTTATCTGGTTAAAATTCCTTCTTTTCCTGGTTTTCTGGGAGTTTTTACATGGCTGGGTAATAGATTTTGTCAAATGCATTTTTTTTAAGGGTTTAAAATCTATATTTAAAGATAATACTTAGTTCTCTCAGAAAGTAATTTAGTTAAGATTATTGATTAGGAGAAAAAAAAATCACCTGGACACAATGAACAATTTAGGACAGACACACAATAGAAGCTGCTTGAACCCCCTTCCACCCCACAGGCCAGCGCAGACTCGTGGCTTGTTTATGATCCCAAATTCACACTCAGCGATGTTAGAGAATCATTTAGACAGGTTAGTTGTAGGCACAAAGGGCGCCTTGAGGTCAGGAATTAGAATAGGTCAGCTTGTCGTCCTTGGCTTTGTTGGTCTGGTAGTTGGACAAGCTTAAAGGCTTGTTCTCATGAGGGAGACTCTTGAAGACTTGAAGTGTACAAAGTGATCCTCACAGACGTGCACCTTGATGAAGAAGTTTGTCCCGGCCACCAGCTGGTGCTTGAACGCCACAGCCTCTTCAAGCTGGGACTTTACCTGGTCGGCGATCTGCTGCTTCTGGGAGGTGGCCGGCTGCGAGGCCCAGGTGGGGCGCAGGGTACAGGGCGCAGGGGACTTGGCCATTTTCTCTATCTATTGAGAATGGGTGGTTTTTGTCCTTTATTCTGTTAATTTGGAGTATTACAATAATTGATTTTCAGATGATAAAACAACTCTCTTGGTCATTGTGAATAATCCTTTTTATATGATGTTTGATTGGTTTGCTAACATTTAAATAATTTTTCACATATGTTCACTAAGGATATTGGTCTGTCGTTTTTTGTGTGTGATGTTCTTCACTGGCTTTGGATTTGGGGTAATACTGGCTTCACAGATTGAAGCCATCTGGGACTAGTCTTTTCTCCATGAGAAGTTTTTGTTTGTTTGTTTGTTTGTTTAGGTACTGGGGATTGAACCCAGGACCTAATACATGGGAAACAGGTGCTCAACCACTGAGCTATCCACTCCCCATCTGTGAGAAGATTTTTAATTACTTATTCAATTTCTTTACTTGTTATACATCTATTTCAATTTTTTCTTCTTAAGTCAATTTTGCTTACTATCTCAGCATTTGTCCATTTCATCTAAATATTCATTTTTGGAATAAAGTTCAAAATATTTCCTCATAAGGATTTTAATTTCTGTGGGATCAACAGTGATGCCTTTAATTCTGATTTAGATAATTTGTTTCCCCTCCTTCTGTTCCTCTTTGTTCTTCTGTAAGTCTAGTTAATGTGTGTCAATTGTATTGAACTTTTCAAATCACCTTTTTTTAAAACTTTATTTTGTACATTTAATAATTGAAAATATAAACAATAATTAAGAAATAAAAAGAAAATACAGTTGAATAAAAACATAGATTTCTCATTTAAATCTACTGGATACATATAATTTTTTAAAAATCATATAATATGTTACATATATATTTGGTTCATAGTAATGCAGTCATACAGTATTTGCCCTTTTGTGTCTGGCTTGCTTCGCTTAGCATAATGTCCTCCAGGTTCATGCATATTGTCATAAGCTTTATGACATCATTTCTTCTTACAGCTGCATAATATTCCATCATGTGAATACACCACAGTTTGTTTGTCCGTTCATCTGTTGATGGACACCTGGGTTGTTTCCAACTTTTGGCAATAGTGAAGATGCCTCTATGAACATCAGTATGCAGATGTCTGTTTGGGTCACTGCTTTCAGTTCTTCTTGGTATACCCAGTAGTGGTATTACAGAGTCACTTGGCAAGTCTATATTCAACTTCTTTAGGAACTGCCAAACAGTCATCCACAGTGGCTGTATCATTCTGCATTCCCACCTACAGTGAATAAGTGTTCCTATCTCTCCACATCCTCTCCAGCACTTGTAGTTCTCTGTCTTTTCAATAGCCATTCTGATAGGTGTGAAATGATATCTCATTGTAGTTTTTTTGTTTGTTTATTTGTTTTTAAAGATTTATTATTTACTTTATCCATTTTAAACCCCCGCTTCCCCATTTGCTGTTTTGTGTCCATTCGCTGGGCAATTCTCTGTGTCTGTTTCCTGCCATCTCTTCTCATCCTCCTCCTCCAGTCTTCACCAGGATTCGATCCTGGAGACCTCTGATGTAGGAGAGAGGTGTCCTGCCACCTGCGCGACCTCGGTTCCTGGTTTTCGGAGCTTTCAGAGCATCTCGTCTTGTCTCTCCCCTGTTATGTCATCATCTTGCTGCATGGCTCCAGGGGCCTGGCGGCTCACCGGCACACAGAGTCTGACAGCCCATGTGCCTTCTATATATATATATTGTTTTTATTTTACCGGGAGGTCCCGGGAATCGAACCCAGGTCCCTCCATACGGCAGACGGGCGCCCAACCATTTGAGGCACATCCGCCCCCCTCATTGTAGTTTTGATTTGCATTTCCCTAATCATTAGTGGTGTTGTGAAATCTTTCATGGTTTGTTTTTGTTTTTGTTTTTGTTTTTTTGGCATTTGTATTTCTTCTTTGGACAAATGTCTATTCAGGCCCTTTGCCCATTTTTCAGTTGGGTTGTTTGTCATTTTATTGTTGAGTTGTAGCATCTCTTTATATATCATGGTTATTAAACCCTTATCGGACATGTGATTTCCAAATATTTTCTCCCATTGAGTCAGCTGCCATTTCACCCTTTTGACAGCCCTCTGAGGTACAAAAGTATTTAATTTTGAGGAGGTTCCATTTATCTATTTTTCCTATTGTTGCTCATGCTTTGGGGTAAGGTCTAAGAAACCACCACCTACCACAAGGTCTTGAAGATGTTTCCCTACATTTTCTTCTATTAGTTTTATGGCCCTGGCTTTTATATTTAGGTTTTTGATCCATTATGAGTTGATTCTTGTATAGGGGGTGAGATAGGGATCCTCTTTCATTCTTTTGGTTATGGATATCCAGTTCTCCCACCACCATTTGTTGAAGAGACTATTTTGTCCCATTAACATACGCTTAGTAGATTTTTCAAAAACCAGTTGACCGTAGAGGTAAGAGTTTATTTCTGGACTCTCAATTCTATTCCACTGATCAATGTATCTATCTTTATGCCAATACCATGCTGTTTTGACCACTGTAGTTTTGTAATATGTTTCAAGGTCAATAGTGAAATTCCTTCCATGTCGCTCTTCTTTTTCAGAATGCTTTTGGCTATTCAGTGTACTTTCCCTTCCAAATAAATTTGGTAATTGCCTTTTCTATTTCTGTAAAGTAGGCTGTTGGAATTTTGGTTGGTATTGCATCGAATCTATAAATCAGTTTGGGTAGGATTGACATCTTCACGATATTTATTCTTCTAATCCATGAACACAAGATGTCTTTCCATTTGTTTAGGTCTTTTAAATTTTCTTTAGCATTGTTTTGTAGTTTTCTGCATATTGGACCTGTACTTCCTTGGTTAAATTGATTCCTAGGTATTTGAGTCTTTTCGTTGCTATTGTAAATGGAATTTTCCCCCTGATTTCCTCCTCAGACTATTCAATATTAGTGTACAGAAACATTACTGATTTTTGTGTGTTGATCTTGTATCCTGCCACTTTGCTTGAACTCATTTATTAGCTCAAGTAGTTTTGTTGTAGACATTTCAGAATTTTTTTAGTATAGGATCATTTCATCTGCAAATAGTGAGTTTTACTTACTCTTTTCCTATTTGAATGCCTTCAATTTTTTTTTTCTTGTCTAATTGCTCTAGCTAGAATTTCTAGTACCAGTACTTATGCTATATTAATAAACACCCAAAACTTTTAAAAAAATATTTTATTTATTTATTTATTTATTTATTTATTTATCTCTATCCCTTTCTTATTTGTACTTGCTGTGTCTGTTTGTCTTCCTTGTTTCTTTAGGAGGCACTGGGACCTGAACCCAGGACTTCCGATATGGGAGGCAGGTGCCTAATTGCTTGAGCCACCTCCATTCCCTACTTTTTTGTGTCCCTCATTGTGTTTTTCTTCTAGTGTCTCTTGTTGCCTTATCTTATTGTATCAGCTTGCTGTGCCTGTCTGTCGCGTCAGCACGCTGTCTTGCTCATTCTCTTTAGGAGGCACCAGGAATCTCCACTCCCTGCTTTGTTGTGCCTTTCATTATGATTTTCTTCTTGTGTCTCTTGTGTGAGCTTGCTGCAACTGCCCATCGCTCCAGCTCAGTGTCTTCTTTAGGAGGCACTGGGAACTGAATCAGAGACCTCCTGTGTGGTAGGCGGGAGCTCAATTGCTTGGGCCACATCTGCTTCCCAACACCCAAAATTTAATGGCTAAAAATACATTTTTAAAAAATTGAACTTCTGTTTTTTCTAATTGCCTTTCAGTTGAATATATGGTACATTCTAGAAGAAACTTATTATCTTAAATATATACTGTTTGTTCTTTCCTAGCAGTTATTTTCCTTGTTTCTATTTCCTTTCTCACATTAACTAGGAGAGTGTTTAATAAAAGCAGAAATTGCAACTTTCTTTGTCTGGTGTCTTGATTTTATTGGGATGGTCTCTCTAGTTTTCTACCATAAACCTATCAAAAAGTTACTTTATCAAATTATCAACTTTATTTTTTTACTTCCTCAGAGTTTCTATGAGGAACATATTAAATGTTACTTTGTTTTGTTTCTGTTACAACTGAAAACTTTTTTTTTTAAGATTTATTTACTTTATCCATTTTAAATCCCCCCTTCCGCATTTGCTGTTTTGTGTCCATTCACTGGGCAATTCTCTGTATCTGTTTCCTGCCATCTCTTCTATCCTCCTCCTCCAGTCTTCACCAGGATTCGATTCTGGAGACCTCTGATGTGGGAGAGAGGTGTTCTGCCACCTGTGCCACCTCGGTTCCTGGCTTTCGGAGCATCTCATCTTGTCTCTCCCCTGCGTCTCTCTCCTGTTATGTCATCATCTTGCTGCATGGCTCCTGGGGCCTGGCAGCTCACCAGCACACAGAGCCTGGCAGCCCATGCGCCTTCTATATATATAATTTTTATTTTACTGGGAGGTCCCGGGGATCGAACCCAAGTCCCTCCATATGGCAGGCAGACACCCAACCATTTGAGCCACATCCGCCCCCCCCCTTTTTTTTTTACCGGGAGGTCCCAGGGATCGAACCCCGGTAGACGGACATCGAACCTCTTGAGCCACATCCATTTCCCTGAGAACTTGTTTTTACATTATTCATTTAGATATTGAAAGGTATTAACTGATTCATAGATGTTAAACTTTCTTTGCATTCCTGGAATAAGCTTTATCTGATCCTCTTTCTTTTGGATTTTTTTTTTTAATTTTTGCTTCCTCCTTCCAGAAATATTTTAGGCATATACAAGCAAATACCTACCTTTACTGCATATATTTTCCTGTTTTTTAAACACAGATTATCATGCTTTACAAAGTCTCCTGTACCATCTTTTTTCTGGCAGAAATATATGTTGGAAATGGTTACAGATCAGTTCGTTAAATACCTTCTCATATTTTTCTCTGGTTGCATGCTATTCCATTGCATGAATTTTCCATAATTTAACTCCTTCTGTCTTGATAGACATTTAATTTGTTTCCATTCTTCTGTTAGAAACTGTAATTAATAACCTTGTGCGTAGTTCATTTTGTGCTTAGAGGAATTACTACAAGTGGAATGGCTGTGTCAAAGGTATGTACATTTGTAAAGATGATTGTTGTCTGGTTTTCTCATGCTGAATTTTACCCACTTCCATGTGTATGAGTTCACATTTTCCTTCATATTCTTGCCAACACAAATGCCTACAATATTATCAAATCTTTTCATTTTTACCAAACCTAGAAAAGAGAAAATGAAATATTTCCAAATAGTTTAAATTTGCAATTTCCTTAATAGTGATTTGGACATTTATTCCTATTCTCTCTCTCCCTCTCTCTCTCTCTCCCTCTCTCTCTCTCTCTCTCTTTCATATTTAGTATTATCAAATGTATACATTCACAAAGTTTTGGAACGTTTGACAAGGCGCATTACTCATAACTATTTTGGTATTCTAAGTAACACGCTTATACTGATGGTAATTGATGTCTCAATTATAGGATTTTATAGGTTTATCATAATGGAGGCTGGTAAACAGGTCTTATTTCCCATTCTTTTTCTCCCATTTTTTTTTCAATAAAGTTACATCAAAACTTTGGTTGGAGCCATATATAGTGTTCATAGTGTTATAACTATGTAAAAACTATTCACAGCTGGCAGGTATAGAAAACTATAATACTCTTTCTTGAACCACATTTTATTTTCCCTGGAGTTGTTTTGTTTCTGCCTGAAATTGCTGCCCTTTGGTGCTCGGAAAGCCCCACCCTCATCTTTGACTCCACCCTCCCCCTGCTCCTGCCCTTAACTGACTTCACCTCTACTGCTTCATCTGGAAACACAGCCTAGGCTCATAGCACCTGCTGACCTGCTGACTTTTCTCCTAGTCTGTGACTGCCTTCCTCGTGCTGTCCCCGCTGCTCCAATCCCTGTCTGTCCTCAAAGCCTCCTCTTGACAAAGCCACTTTCCACCCATCGGCTCGTTCACTGTTTCCATGCCGAGGGGGCGCGTTCTATTTTGTACAGAGACGTCACAGATTCTAAATGAACTTCTTCTAAATGGGCCTTTTCCAAACCTTTCCTTGTACAAAGTGGATAGGTTTGCGTGAGGTGATCTCTGCGCAGCCCGATGAAAGGGACATCGCCCCTGATCTGTTTGCCTTGTGTAAGATCAAGCCTCTGGAAATATATGCAATTTACTCAAAGGTCGAGGTGCCGGGAAATGGGACAGTGTAAATGGCCTCCCACCTTGCGTCCATCCCTGGCTTCCAAGCCAAAGGTGGCTGCTTTGCTTTCTGTACGTCAATTATTCAAAGATGGCCGCCCCCAGGGAGCCAGGACGATGATGGCGCTGACATATTACCTCCTAGAGAGAAGCCGGAATGTAGTCTGCACCGGGTAGAAATGTCTCTGGCCTTCCTCGGCCACCATAAGCCTAGAGGAGGCTGGACAAGGACATCAAAAGAAGTAGTTCAGGAAAGTAACTGCCTTGGCTAATGTGGTCGCAGTGGGTTCTGGAGAAAATCACGTCAGTGTGAGTGGCTGGGACAGCATGAGCAGCGTTTATGGTCTTCGGTGTGGAATGGGGTCTTGGAGGAGCAAGTGGGAGTCTGAGACGAGGTGTCTGGTTAGGGAATCTTTGGGATCAGTCATGGGGGACTCTGGTCAGTGAATCAAGTGTGAAGAGATGAATGATGATTGAGAGTTGTGAGGTCATGGCTCAGGGACTTTGCGGGTCACTCTGCCCGCAGGGCGCAGGAAAGGAGAAATGGTATGGGGAGTGGTATTTGTCAATGAGGAATATGGTTGGTTTCAGAGTATAATATGGGGTTCAGTGATAAGGGACTGAAGGATGGTACTGGGGTATCTGGCCCAGTTTTCAGGATTAATACTGGGGATATTGGTGGTGTTAGTGGGAGGCCCTCGTGTGTCTGCGGTAGAGAAGCTTTTGAGATCTTGACACTTTGGAGAACCAGGTCCCTTGGCTGGTGGGTAGATTGAGGTTCAAACCTGGGCAGCTGGATGAGCTTTGGTGAAAGTTGTTTTTCCCTCAGTCCCTCAAAACCAATTAATTTTCAACTGAAGAACTTATTTTAAATCTGCCCTTGATTCCCACATAGTACCCCTCTCTTGGTGCCACAGAATTGAAAATTTGGAGAGAACAAAGACTAAACACATTTGTTTGTATTAAAGATGTGGGTTTTGTCCTTTCTCCTGCAAGTTTACAGCAGGTATCTCTTGAACCTTTCCTTTTAAATTCATTCTATCTCAAGTAAAATAACACCTATGTTGCCCCAAATTTTGTTCCCAAAAGATAACCCTTGCCAAAATTTTATTGTATTTAGATTTTAGTCTTTTTTTCTGTGCTATTTATATAATTCAGATAAACTCCAGAAACATTGATATAATTTGCTTTTTTAGTTCATTTCATATTTTTAACATTTCCATATTACAAATTCTCTATTGAAAAGTGTTTTTAGTTGCTGCAGTAGTGTATCAGTGAGAGGTTGAGCCAGTGGTGGCTGATAGGAATCTAGTTAAATAAATGCATATATTTTGATACATTTTAAATATATCCACTCAACTTGTAGGATTATATTCCTGGGGTTCTACATATACACAAGGGTGTGGTTCCCTGCTGCTTATCTCTGTTGGCGTTCAGGAACTGGGTCGGTGAAAACGGTGCCACGGATGAGAAAGAAAGAAACAAAGAGAAGAAAAAACTGGGATCAGGGGATTCTCCGTCCGATATGGAGAGAAGAGTCCAGCCACCTCATAAAGTGTGGCTTTTATTCTGGCTTTAAAAGAAATGTGCGCATGTGCAAGGGTAATAGATACTTGACAGTTACATTTTAGTGGAATCAACAAGTCTTAAATGTTAATGGCTCAGTTCTTTACATTTCTGCAATTCACAGGCATTGTGTCAGGATGTTTCCCCACCCAGCTCCTATTAGCATGAAACTGGAGAGCTTGTTTATTACATTCCAAGGTGACCTGCTTTCTGTCAGTAGTCATGGCCTTTAATTGAAACTCCATCACTTCCCCCTTTTTTATTAGTTAAAATTTTATTTTATTTTTTCAGTGAAGATCATAGGAACCATTATATAAGCTGATACAAGGTGACCTCCTGTCACACTTGTCTTTTTCCATAGGCTCTTGTGACTGTGCCTGTCTTACGTTGTCCTCCTCTAGGAATCTTACCTGTCATTGACTACCAGCCAAGCTTTTGAGCTCTTACATGGAAGGCAATTTCATTAATATTTATACTTCTTCTGGTTCCTTAAGTGAATATTTTTGTGCAGATAATTAGTATTAAGATCAAGGGGTTATTAGTAGAATCTTTCTACTAAATAATGCAAAATTAGTTTTTCATGGCCAAATTTCTTAACATAAATGCATTTATCTGATCTAATTCTTCATTTTTTCTATGACTATATGTCATTACTCTGCCCTTGAAAATACAAACAATTAAAATGCATATAACAATAATTCCTAATCTAATCCAAAATGATATTTGAACTGTTTTTTGTTTCCACCAATGAAACGGCTGCACCAGTGGTTTCTTTCAATTCGTTTTGATACATGCTCAATGCCTTCTTTTGCAATTCTAAAAGATCTATAGAAACATTATGCTTATATCCAATCAAATGATTTTTCACTTCCTCCCAATCATGTTCACTATTATTATAAACCAAAGGAGTAAAACAAAAAGAACTTTCATTCCAATCACATTTAAGAGCTCTCAAAAGTTTAAATTATAGGGAGGCGGCTGTGGCTCAATCAGTGGGGCTCCCGTTTACCATGTGGGAGGCCCCGGGTTCGGTTCCCGGGGCCTCCTGGTGGGGGCGGGCCTGCCCGCATGGCGTGGTTGGCTGATCCGGCGAGCACGGGCAGCAGGGGGGGGGGAT